>JACJUY010005977.1:20715-43038 GCA_014220935.1 Platorchestia sp. MABIK | reverse complement strand
TTTCTGATTGGTAGTAGCTGACTCGAAGAGAAAAATGGCCCGATTCGTGACAAAAATTGGAAAGGTGATCAGGACGAGGGAGTGGAGAGTCAGGACTGTAGTTTAGAGATTAGGCATGTTAGAAGTGCAAATACTGAAGGAATGAACAAATTTTAGATTCAGAGAAGAGATGGAGAAATTAATTTAAAATAAATACCTACAATCGTACTTCCTTGCGCGAAAAAAGCTGGGTAAAATAACCTTTAGAAAAGGGATGCGACATCGGTTTGGGAATAGCTAATATAGATGACTCATAGGATTCAGGCTTGGAGTATACGAGCAAGGAATTATTTAGATGCGATGGTGTTTTTGCCCGAGTGATGCGGAGCTGAGCTATTGGAACTACGACCAAAACATTAAATTTGAAACGCGGTAGTAAAACTTGTCATGAAGTCTAAAAATTTTAATGCCACATTCACCGTATTTATGACGTATATAATGAAGCACACCTTTTGCTTGGCGATAACGCAAATTTTAATAAAAATTTATAAGCGAAGAATAAAATTCTAAGCATTTTCTGTACGGTAGAAATTCGACGACTGAAGACATCTCTTGTAGAGCTTAAAACGAATGAACTTAGGGAAAACGTTGAATACTTTGCACCTTGTGAGAAACTCCAGATCAAGTTTGCATTTTTCAAGCTTCTTTTGGTTATTTTCACATTGTCTAAAAATTTTTTTTAGACAACTTTTTGGGGTTTAGTCGCTTGTTCAAGCCAACGGCTGACCTAATTTACAATTGCTACATTTGTTAGAGTTCCAGCCAGCCCTTATACTTCCAAACGATAAGGGATTTAACACGAATTCATTACCAGACTTTAATTTTACAGACAAAAGTTATCACATTTACACAAATAATTAAGTACACTGAATTTGTAGCAGGGAAGTCACATCCATAAAATTTAGATCCCGTCCCCAGAATAAGCAACACTAGAAGATTATACACTCCATTGGGTAACACGACCGTAGCCCGAAGATGAAGTAAGTAGGACAAACAGTCATGAAGTGCAGTCATTTCAGTAATGAAGTGCAGTAAGAATGACATCCCACAGTTTCACTGTGTGACGCTCAAGTTGCCACAAATAACAAGTGTAAGAAGCCTCCGGATAGCACAGAGTAATCGATGGTAAGTTTGTCGAGGCAGTTGAAGAGGATGAGCAGGTAATTGGTAAATCATTGTTGGTACTCAGTTTCCCATTCTCATTTTAACTTCGGGCAGACTAAATACCATCTCCGAATGCATCTCTAAGAAACAAGACCCAGAATGAGTGCAGAGACTCAAAGGAAACAAGTTCGATTCAATTTGAATTTTTTTGTCATGCAGTTCATCAGGAATGTTAATCAGCGTTTAATGTTTCCGGTATTTTCTATAATTTAGTTTATTTAGCAAAAACAAGCGAGAAATGCACTATTGTGTTTGAGTAATATAACACTGAAAAGATAAAGCAAAATACTGTCATATTGTTGAAAAAAGTAAAATTCGAGATTAATCACAGCCAGCGCCAAGTAGGCGAACCTGAACTACCAAACACAACACTAACTTTTTAGATCACCAAAATTATGAAAGCTGTCACAGCAAAAGTCAGGCGAAACAAAAGGATATCAATTAGAAAGTTTGGCAAAAAATAACTATAGCGGGAAAATTTGCTTTCTCCATAGAGACCTGAAGTTCTCACAATAATTCTAAATGTTTCAATACGCAATCGCGTTAGGAACTCACGAACCTCCTAAAGATAGCTAGCTAAGATAAACGTTTTTCAGAACAGTTGAAAGCGAGTTCGCATGCAGATGACAATGTGTTTCCTATAGAAAAATTTCACTGTTTAGATGAATTTCAAAACGTTTATTAACTTTAAGTCAATAAGCCATCCCAGATTCTAAAGAGCAGTTTTCCTTCGTCAAAACTCAGCATCGGTTTTGCTGTGGGATCCCCACAGCACAGTAAAGGTAAAATTTTTAGGCAGATGTCTAGTAATCTTGGTGAGTCAATCATGGTGAGTCTCAACCAGGTCCAAATAAAAAAAAAGGTTGGAAAAAGTGCGTGAACAAAGAAATCAGAATTTTCGATTTTTAGATTTTTATCAGAAGAGAAATCCCTTTTCAAACAATGTAGCCGCTCCCGATGCAGCAGTCAGAATGAAGATGTCGCTTTCCTCAGCCAGGTTAAGTGAATTTCAATTTTTAAACAAATCCTCTGAATGCTTTTAGCTTTATGTTTCCGCGTTGAGTAATCTTTAAATTATTTTACACACCTCTATTACTGAGTAACACGCTAATAACAATATGTTTATTTCATGCATGGAAACAGACTGATAACTTTTAATTTTTTTTGCTCCACTGTTTGAAAGGAAAAATCATTTGTCGTGCTTAATGATCAACATAAATCCATAGATCTGGAACGAATAGAAGACGAATAACGACACTGCTTCCTGCCGATTATTGCCTAATTATTTCCAGCCAAGAAAGAACCTTTAATTTTTACTGTAACGGACATTGCAACAGTGCACATCTACCGCCTCAAGGGTTTTATAGTACCCAGTGCTAGCGTTTACCGTACAATACCATTCAGGGTGCGAATAAATGTACATGACTGTATATTATAGCTAAGACTCATTTGTGTGTTTGAGTTTTCATCGATTTCTTTCGAAAGTTTGTTCTTGATAATTGAAATAATTAGGCACTTTTTAAAGGATATTTAGTCACCATTCATTCTTTACATGAGAAGAATGAACACGAGCGGATGTAACCTTATTTCATTTTTCATTTTATTTTATCGTGTACCAATGGTTATTGATCAATCTATGAAATAAAAAAGAACTCCAACACACTTACGATGATCATTTCTCACAATAATAGTTTTATAGCGGCGGCAAGACTATACAAGCAATAACATCTAACGATAATTTAGTTTAAAAGCGATATCAAAGTTATCACTACGTCATTCAAGCCCAGTAAAAAAAAAAGCATCATCACAAGCACTGTCATTTACAGATTTAAACGTATTAAGAGAAATTCTTTCTTGACCTCTGACCATAAACTGTGCAGCGTGGAAACATGTAGTTAACAATAGTGTACAGAACACTGAACAATCATAAGCAATTTACTAGATATGTTGAATTTGTCTGCGTGCATGCTAACACGATAGTTAATTTGAGGATCGGCAAATCATTTCTAACATGAATTGAGTTGCAATAGAAAGCTATTGTTCTCTCCATAAACACCAAAACATTCAGACATTACAGCGAATCACGCAGAAGCGTCTATACTGAAGCAAATGATTGTCGTAGAAAATCATTGACAATGAAATCAAAACATAATATGGCGGACAACGGCATCTTAAGGCAATGCTTTTCTTTTTTCCTGAGTTTAATTACCGTACGTAATTGCACCGCCAGCCAAGCCTACGGTACTGGGTGACATATACGATTCATATGTAAGTTGCTATGAATTGAGATCAACGTTGAGTTCGTCTCAAATATTTTTATATTGTTTATTTAAAATGGTATCACATTTATTTTCAAATTACGGCGTCGATTCTATGCACGAAATGCATGCAATGATCGACACGAATGACATATATTATCAGTATAAAATCCACACACTAAAAAGAAAACTCAAAATCTACTTAAATCAGTATAATACACAAAATCATCTTGAAAATCTAGGTGACGTAATCACAGTTGTTACCTTGAAACAAGGAATTTAAGCCACTTTAAATTTTAATTGAGGTTAGATGCTGATTTCCACTTTTGAAGTTCACGACTTCCCGAAGTGATTTATCCATGAATGTAAATATTTAAACTTTTGTGCATTTATAAATGATATTTTTGTGAGTCATCAGCGCACATATAATCAGTATCAGTGCACATTAGCTACAGTCAAATTGCTAATTTCAAGCTGCACATGCGATTTTATAAAAGCTTGAACTCGTTTAGCAGCTTTAGTGATCAAAATAACGCAGAACATGCAAGTGCATCACCAACCTGAGAGCATACAGCCCTCCACCAGATCCAGCGTCAGAAATTTGGCTCTGTAGTCAATAAGTCCTCCTTCATTCGTCAGATCAGGAATTACAGAACTGGAATTGGTCATGTGATTTGAAAGTGTCGTAATATTCTTCTGGTTATCGTCGTTGGAATTGTTTCGATTAGAATTGTCATCGTTGGAGTTACTAGCGTTGTTCACATTACTCGAGCTCCTGTGAACTTTGTTAGTTATAGACTGCTGGAGTAATTTCTGCTGTAGCGACAAATGAGGTCGAGGTTCCGGTGATCTACCAGAAGGAATGTCAGCTGGCGCTGATGCAACATTGGTCGTTAACGGTGGTTGCTGGGAAGGAGAACAAGGGACAGATATATTATTTCTGGGAGTTCGAATCGGGGATGTAGGAGCACTGCATGTTGATAAATTATCCATTACACCCGGAGGCGCAAAATGACGCCCAGGATAACTTGCGATGACCGAAGGATCTTGAACACAATGAGAATTCGATTTTATGGGATTAAAATTTTGATCCAAAATTGTCGCCTGATTCGCGTGAGAAGACAATGTTTGAGAAGGTGACCCAGTTGGGCGGTGTTGTTTAAAAGAATTGTCATTAGGAAAGCTTCTAGTTTCAGGAGTTACAGGAATTCGAGAAGATTCATCTATGCCACGCTGATATTCTAAACGAAGGGGGTCAACAGTTGAGCTTTCAGTATTAAATAACGATGAATTTTGGACATCTACGGTGTCTCCAGTTCCCATGTGTTCTAAACTTCCTAGACTTCCTCCGCATAAAGAAGTGCCAGTGTTAGAAGACGGAGATGATGCACTGCAGATGTTTTCACAACTGCGAGTAGCTCCGTAGTCTACAGAAGGACGCTGAAGTTGTTGCTGGTCTTTCTGAAGTTCCTCAGGAACAGCAAGTTCGTAACTCAGTGGACTGATTCCGAACTGTAAGTATGCATTTGATGGAGCTCGGGCTGGATTAGGTGATAAAGGAGAAGGAGCTTCACCACGCCAATCAGGGACAGCCCAGTCTTTCGAGGTTCTGTACGGGTATCCAGTATCATACTCGGAGGACTGAAGTCCAGCATTGTTGTTATCTGGCACAGAATCATCACTAACTATGATATTGTTATTTTTACTATGTATATCCTCCTGGATCGTTCTTATTTCTTTTTTTATGGACAGAGAAGGTCTCCTAAAGTACTCAGCCATACAACTAAAAGGACTCTTACGTGGAGGAGGTTTCTGACATGTCACATATGCGTTGGGCTGGTCATCAGGTAGATCAATATCTTCGTCAATGTAATTCACGTCCTTGTCATCTATGTTGAGAGAAGGTGCGACACAATTCACCGATGCAAGTCCTCCACCTGGACCTGTGAAAGCCGAGTATACCTTACTCGGCAAAGGGCCAATGCGAATAGCAGGGATGTCATCGCAACTCCGGCCACTCAGTATTTCAGGCTGCGCGGCACGACATTCCCTGCACAAATAAATCACCGAATAAGACATTAAAACTAAAAGAGAATATTCACTGGATATTATTCTCAAGAGTTACCGCTTCCTCTTATCTAAGTCGGACTCATCGGAAAAATATCGAAATTTACTAGAAAAATGTTCTCATCATCACGGAATGGGTTTGAAATTTTTCGTTTCCATTTCTAAAAGAAAACTGCGAGTAAATTAGGAATTTATGCGTCCCATGCGTAAAATAATATTTAAATTCATATTTCAAGCCAAATGATACTACTAAAAAAAGCAAAGAGACTCATATGGTAAGAAAAGATACCAAAAAGATCTATTGAGCTATTAGGTCCGTAAAAATTACAAGCGATAAGAAACACATACGTTGAATTTCTCCAAATCAAAGGTATGTAAATATCTCTGAATTTGTATGACAATGACGCATTGTCCAAAGTACGAAAAATGAAAGTGAAAAATCAGAAACGGTTACGAGGCATCCTTTTTTGGTTATTAATTATGAAGACCTTGGACATATCTATAAGACACATGTAACTTGAGCTGTTCGAAAACGTACCAATTTTCTACCACGTTGCGGTAAAATCAACAATACACACGAACGGAGTGATACACTAATTTATTGAATAATTATTGAGTGGACGTCGTTGAGTCAATCAAATTATCTTTCGTTTCCCGAACAAATACAGTCTCACATGTGATTAAAAATTCAATTAATCTAAATGTCAAACACGCACTCGGTAGATTGAGAATTCAGTTCGGAAATTTTTTAAGTCTTGCAAACATCCTGTACAAATGAACCCGCAAGTAACCAAGAATTTGTGAGTTGTCTGTCGTTTTATGATATATATATGCATCTCTGGATCGACTCTGTAAGACGCATGCCAGTGTAAGGTGAATGCTTGAAGATATAGCTGAAATATTCGCGAACAATGTTTAGTACTACCTAACCCAACCAAATCCTAACCTAAATAAAACTTTCAACATCTCAATAGCTGAAATTCGTTGGAGAAAGGCCAGATAATGTGATCATAAATATATGGTTATCAAACGTTTTTATGTCTAACTCTATTTCGCTTTGTTTTTCCTAGGATTGAATTAAAATATTAATACCTTACGTAAAACGAGCGGACTTGAAACTGATGTAAATTGGATAAATAATTTGTCAGCAATTTTCTATGAAAAATCTCTCGCGGACAACGATAGAGAAGGTTGTGAACAACGTCCTGTGAACACTGCAGCACGCACGTTAGAAATCCATCCGAACACAAAGCTGTTGGGCTAGATATTCTTTAAGCATCGATATTTTGGGGTTTCTTGAGGATGAGCGAACTGATTTTGAACTAATAGAAGAGCTCATAAATTTTAGAATAGTAGAAATAGATAAGCTCATAAATTTTCATACTCACTGGCTACGAGCTAAACTGACTTAACCTGATATAACTTTATTCGTTAACAAAATTTACAGCACGTTTTCAAAAAATGTACCATCACATGACGTCATGAAATTTGAAGGAATTTTTTCACGTAAAAAACGCTTTCCATGGAATGATTTTTCTGAAAATGATTTGGTGTGTTGAAATCCTTTTTTAAAAAACATATAAAAAATTGAAAGAAATCAGTTTCTGTTTTTTCTGTTTAGTTTTCTATCAAAAATGTCGAGGGTCTCAACACGTTGGTCGCGATATGAACCACAAGTGTACACGGCGGAAATTTTTAAAATGCTACTGACCGACCAGTAGTAACAAACTCAATTTCTATAAATATTTAATCAATGCTAAATAGAGGCACGATTCAGTTAATGTATGTGATTTTTGAAATTTCTAACTACAAATAACTTTAAATTTGAGTTTAATGTTGAACTTCAGTTTAACCCATCGTGGTTAAAGGGCTAAAAAAGCCCTGAAAAACTCGTAGTTTCGGTCCTCTAATGCCGGAGTATACGGTGGGAAAATACTTTAATTGATGATTGTCAGAAAATTCATTAATGTTTATATAGGGTGACACAAATAAGCGACATTTTTTAGGAATCCAATAAAACCACAAGTGATGAAAAAAATGTTTCATTTATAGTTATTGAAACTTTAAAGCATGTCCTTTAAGAAATTAGGAGACAGAGATGAACTTTTCATTTTTTTTACATTACGTATATGGCGTCCTCCTGTACTTTACTCTTGGAATATCCCTGGAAAAAATATCATTAACGGACAAATCTGGCGATCTAGGAGGCCAGGGAACGTTGCCTAATCTTGAGATCACACGGTTACCGAATTGAAGCTGAGCAACTGTTTGGAAATCGAATTTCAGAATTCCTCTCAAGAAAAAATGATGAAAATTCAGACCAATCAGTTCAACACTTTTCGTAAATTAATTAGTCGAAGAAATTGACCACCTAAAATTGCCCCTCAATTTGAGGAGCCCCCAATTGCTGCGATATACGGACTGAAAATCCCTCAACTTCATAAGTGTACGTATATCAATATATATTACGGGAAAATAATGCCTCTCACATAGCAAACATTCCCGCCATAGAAATCTGACTCCCAAGCATGCGGGCGCCCTGAATGCGACTCGCCGAAGCCCAGCGTTCATTCCTTCTGAATAGCTTGGCAGAACAAAAAAAATATAAAAGACTAAGAACTCAGTGAATTAATCCTCGGCTACTTATGTTTACTGTGAATCAAATAAGCCAAAGAGAAACAAACATTTAGAAATTACTGGAATGATGTTCCTTTTGATAGAATAAAGGCAAATTGCCACTCAAGCTCGGTACAAATCAATTGAAGAAATGTAAGCTCCCAATTCAGAGAAGTACTGATGTACTGATCCGACATCTGCTATGTTTTTCCTGACAATTGAAACTTTCGAAAAAACCGTGGTTGTTAACAGTGAAGCAAACTCATGATCATATCCACGGTAGACATCACTAAGGTGAGGCCTTGTGCGATTCGTTCTACTAATTTAAAGCTGGTAATTCTTTCGTAATACTGAATTTTGCAGCCAAACGAGCCAACAAGTAGTTTAAAAATATTTAAAATGTATCTATTGAGATCTCTACAAGTCAATACCAAAGTAGGCTCAGATAATTCAACTCTTAAGTTATGCGCACACCAAGAAATCGAAACGAGAAAATTATGCTTTTGCAATCGAGTAGCATCATTTTCTGAAACAGTGGTTCCCAACCATTTTTTCGCCCCGCACCCCTGAAGAACTTTCATTCGAACCTCGTCCCCCGTGAAATAAAAATGCCGACATTTCACCAATATCCTATTATTTACCTGAACTTTTCTCGCACCCCCTGAATATCGTCTCGCATCCCCAAGGGGTACAAGCACCCCAGGTTGGGAACCCCTGCTCCAAACGAACTCGACTGGCTCAGAGAATCCTGCTCGAGTCCCAAAAGCCGAGTGCGCAGCTTCTACTTGGGTTGGTTCATTTGTCAACAGTATTGTACTTTGTTCACGACGATGAGTGATGTTTTCAAGTCTGTATTTTGTTCATAATTGAGATATTTCTTAACTTTTTATTTCGTATATACTTATAGATTTCAAATGAACCATGAAACAAATTTTCCCCTCGGGGAGATACAACTATTGTATCTGTTGGAATTAGCACTCTCAGGAGGAAAATGTGAGGTTCCGAGCTGGAATTAGGGAGGCCTTCTTCATGTTGAAATAAAATGTTTTTGTTTTGTTATGGACCATCTATCTTCGGTTAACTGCTGTCCTGTTTTTTAGCGCCAATTACTTTCTTCTTGAACTTTTCTCTTGTTTCATAAACTTCTTTCTAAACTTGCTGTTTCTATGCCCTTTGTGCATTGATTCCGTAGTCTCTTAACTCCATACTAAATGTTTTCCTCCTCTCTCTTTTTGGATCGTGTTTTTTTGTGGTTAGGGAGGCTTAAACTAACATCTTGAGTGGAATTTCCTCACCTGCGTTTGTTACCCTAATGAACTGCTGTATAGGGCGTAGGGAATAATTAAAATTTCAAAAATAAAGCGGATATTCTTAACTATTCATATGATCAATGCATTTTTTGGCCCACTGTAAATGAATCAATATAAATACGCAACACAGATCTACAAATTTACTGCAGTAATTCAGAAAGAAGTCAACGCCAGTATGAACAATAGCTGTTAGTTTATACCAACCTTTTATTAATTTTTGTTTCAACGTTTCGACATTTTCGACAACAGTTGAGCAAGCATCATTCTGTAAACAAAAACTGAAGGGTTTGACATCCGATATTGAATGCTGGACAATTGCTTTCACCGCTTCTGTGTCATACTAGCAGGGTCAAGAGTCGCTCCATTTTGTCAAAGGGTTCAAGCAACACCCTTTCAAGGGGCATTACATCAGCGAACCAATGCATTGTCCAAAATGCCGATTTTGTTGAATTTTTTCACCGCGTGTCATAAAAATAAGAGGACAGTTCCACCTTTCCATAACATCACTCTTTACCCTCATATGCGGATTTTTGAGTTCTGAGATATATTGTAAGGTTGGTTTAGATTGATTTTCGGATTTAATACAATTCAAATCTTTTTGATGGTGAACAGCTAGCTGGACGGTGATCAATTTCTTATCCGGAAAGATCTTTTTTTGGGATACACCCTTTCAGCCGTCCCATTATAAAATTGCTTCTCTAAAATAAATTATCCACGGCATTATAGCCTAGAAGCTGTCCGCATTGAGGCTCATGGTTATAGATAAGCAATAAGAGGAAAATATACAGGCGCCCTTTCTTCTCAGTATCTTCGAAATTTGTCTGCTTTGGCGACTAGAATGAAATCGTGACTCGTTGGCGCCCATCTCACAAGAGGAGGCTGAGCATAGATACGTGGCGTGTAGAATTTTACTGATGCATAGACACCTATCGAGCGCCCGTGAACTGTATTAATCCTCTCACAGCACAATGGCCGTCTGACAGGTCGATATGGCCGAAAACTTGTTTTAAAAAAATATCTGGCAAAAGGCAACTCTAATTCCTAAAAACATTTGAGGGGCGCATGAAATCACCGGTAATATTGCTTATATTTTCTCTCTGGGTTCCGGTGAATCTCTTAACTGCAGTGGTTTGAGAAAAAAATTATCCCCTCTCTGCCTCGTAAGGAGACATTCCTCAAAAACCATGACACAAATACCTCATTGCCCTTAGAATACGTGGGTTTGCGATGCAATTTTTCTTATGGAATTTCCTGGATAGTCTTTATCGCGTACATTTCACAAACTTTGAAGTCCTGCACATTGGAGAACAGCCTAGTGGAAGTCAATTCTCAAAATCAATCCTCAAAGAAATATCTAGAGAGCTATCATTGTCGTTTTTGTCAACGTCAAAATAATTATGATTCATTCCCGCTTTAATACTATAAGGCAGGTTCTTACTATTTTCCTCTTCATTTGTAATCTGGTAAATATTTTTGATTTTTACTTCCTTAAATGAATAGGGACTAAAATCGAAAAATATTGAAAACACCACTTCAACAAAATTTTGAGTCTTGTCATTAACTTTTTATAATTTTGCACAGTTGTTGAATGAAGCAAGTCGATTACAAAGAACAAAGGTCTCCGTTTTGACGTGGGAGACTACACCCATTCGACCTCTAAAGTTATTAAAGTTGCTACCGTGTGTTCTGCGCATAACATACCAACAAAACAGAGTGTACTATGAAAATTTTGGACACTTGAGCTCAAGCTGTCGCCCACTTATGGTCTCATTTAACAATAAACCGTATCAACGCTCTTAGCGTATGAAATAACGGAAATAGACGTGATACACTCTAACTGTAAATTCACACATTTTAGTATTACATACACTCGATCGTACTTAGTGATATAAACGAGATCTATATAATCAAATATACTTTGTCATGTGTCGGCAAATTTGGCTACATATACTACAGAATAATAGACGAATGACAATATTGACATACCAACTTCCTTAAAGTTTTGAAACTGAAGAATTATGTTATTTTTCGTAATTATAATTACGTTCTTATTTCCTATCCGTTACCGAAGATTGGCCTGAGTCAGGATTTACTCTCAGATTGCGTACTTGAATAAAAGTGACTGAAATTATTCCAAAAAACTTCCGAGTGATAAACTTTACTATGCATTTTGTGAAGTCGTGAATACATTTGAGAAATATTCTTAACTGGAATCTTGTCAAAATTATTGGAACCAGTATTTCGCCATAAGGAAAAGCAAAGTTGTAATCACTTTCTTAAACAGTGAACCCACAAGGCTGTGACCATTGTCTTATGTTGTCTGAATAGCGTGGGAGCAAAGCATTTCACTTTGTACCAAAAATGCCAAACCTCAAATTCCGAAATGGTGCGCATGCTGGAGTAAGCAGCTCCTCTGGTGATTGTACAAAACGGAGAAGACGAGTCACAGAAAAAGTCAGGATACAAATTTGTCAGTGAATTCAATAGCTAATGCCAATCATCTTCAGTCATCAGCATTCAGAAATTAATACTGGGGTAAATTTTGACCTTTTATTTGGTTTTAGTTGTACGCATCACCATCGTAAGAATACACTTTAAATTTATCATCATTCATTTGACTCATGAAGCTTCTATTTGCCAACGTCACAGTAGAATGAGAATGCACGAAATGTCTAAGAAACAAAAAGTAATTCATTAATCTTCTAGGTCTGAGCTCTTGTTGTGGTTTTCTTTAGAAAATGTATTTGTTTAAAAAAGACGGAAGTCAAATTTATTAGTAAAACAATAGCTGACTTTATAGAGAAATTCGACGTAAAATTTGTCTCTATAATCTCAGCGAAATTCTTGAAGTAGAATTTTTAAACCACTAAAAAGATATCAAGTTGAAACATATTTTACTTCAAGGAAGATGGATGTGCATAATCATACGGTAATGTAACGCCAGAGACAAAATAGGCAAACTGAACACCAAATTTCTTTATGCATGAGTATTCATTCCTTCCACTGTGAACGCTATGAACATAAGCAACAACTATCGATTCATTCATTCAAGTTATTGTTATTCACAACCACCCATGTATCATTTATGTACGAACAACGAAACATTACCATGAAGGAATGAGTAAGGCTCACGTATTTCCTCATTATACCTCAAAAAGATCCGATGTTAATGTCGTGATCCTTTCCTCTGTCAGCATTTCGTTGTGAATTACGTGGATCTGAGATGTTCGATTTAGATTGCAATTTAATTCATTCGTCGTGATATGTGGAGTATATCACTTTCATTTATTTTAATAATAAGGCGTGACTTATGTCCTCGCCATGATTTTGATTTAATGGTAGCATTTGCTACGCTGCCACCAGCCCGATATTTGGGCAATTTAATATTGATAATATCATATGAATGATTGATTTATTTTAGGTAACGCTTTTCCATGCCTTTATGTCTTTTCTCAACTTTCCATAACATTAACTTGTAAAAAATACATCCGTTAAACGACAAAGCATTGTACGATTTGTTCGCTCTTCTTCAAATCAATTCCCTCACTATAAATATACTGTATGAAGCGCAGATTGTCGGCGCCCCAGCTCGTGCACACAGCAGAAGTGCTGGCGTTTGCTATCACCCGACGATGGTCACACACCTACCCTCACCCTCGATACGCCTTTATCTACGTGAAACCCTCCATCAATCTCCGAGGCTTGCCACGTCATCGAGTTGCCACATCGCTTCAAAGTATACTTCTATGTCTTTGTCTTTTCAATCATGAGAAATTTTAACTATTTTATAGAGGTTAAGAGTATCTATTTCCCTATTGATTGATAAAGATTATGAATAATTCTACCCGTTAACTTTCAAATTTGTTGTAGCCGTCCATGACACGTTTGTTCCCAGTCACGTAGATTGGGCTTGGCTTGGGCGCTTACGGCTTACCCTCAATGAGTCAGGGCTCAGGCTGCGCAGTCAAGGAAAAGGCACAGACGTGCGAGCATTGAGGAGCTCACGCATAAGAGGAAACCCGCCTGATGGCGATACTTTCATGCATGGTGGTAAATTTACAACAACAACGAGAGAATTTTGCTCGAAGATAACGCTTAAAATATCATGAAATATCCATGACGAGTGTGATAAACATTAGAAGTAGGACAATAATTT
Organism: Platorchestia sp. MABIK; assembly: GCA_014220935.1. Lineage (NCBI taxonomy): Eukaryota > Metazoa > Arthropoda > Malacostraca > Amphipoda > Talitridae > Platorchestia > Platorchestia sp. MABIK. Next base: position 29,428 of record JACJUY010005977.1, on the reverse strand, counting down.
AAGAAATAAGCTTTATTTAGACATGTATATGACAAAAATAATTCATACCAGTGAAAAATTAACAGGAAATTACGCTGTTCTTCTAAGGTATCAGCAGAGTTGAATTTATCGTCTGATGAAAACCGAGAAAATAGTGGCGCAAAAAATTAAGCGCGAGGGTATTGTTCCTCGCCTGAAGAGAAGGGGTGAGAGCTGAACTGCGGCGAGGGATGGAGAAGGTTTGGTTAGTTAAGGAAGTAACGCTTGGGAATGCATCCTTGGGGTTACTGAGCACAGAATTTGGGGGCATAATTTGAGTTCGAAATATGAATTGTAAAACTTCAATGATAAATTAAGAAAACCAACGTAACAAAGATATAAGGGCATTAGAGTTACTCAAACAAGTTACATGTTCACGCGCAGAAATGTCTAGGGCATCCCAAATGTTGAATATTTGGAGGGAACTAGGTATTAAAGATCGAGAATAAGGAGTTGGCGTGAGACTTAAGGCTGGGCTGAGCAGAAAAGGGGCTTTTTGAAACCTGCTAATCGAACAGGACGCACAGCTCTACTTTGACTACATTTACAGCGCAATGTCTACCTTTAAAAGTGTGTTTTTCTTTGCTAAACGGTTTTGGGTGGAAGGTAGGCATCATTAAATATATCAAACACTGTAATTATATTTGTTTTCAACAGATGAATGGAAATAAGACGTTTAGCTGTACGTGTAACAGGCATTTTGAGTGGCAATATTATTAGTTATGGTCAAATGAACAGCCTTCGAGATGCCAATATACCAGTGGTTTTTAACCTGGGGCGCACCCCCTGGGGAGGGGAGGGGGGCGTGAGCGGATTCCAGGGGGTGCGCGAGCCTCCGCAGTACAGCATGATTTTTCCCAGTAATGTTTTCGACAAAAGAGAGTCATGTGACTCTCTAGACAACAGCAACTTTAATGACTTAGATTTGGAGTTCTTCTGGGTCTAATACCATGTAGTTTACCCTTTGATCGCACAATGGGCTCTTCAAGTTCTTGTGATGTTTGGATTCACATATTCATGTGAAACTGCATTTTCCGCGCTCATAGCTATCAAAACTAAATACAGAGATCGTCTGAACGTCGAAGGAGATTTACACTGCGCACTTTCTAGCATTCAGCCTTACATTCAAAATTTAGTGTCAAAGAAACAGTGCCAAAAGTTCCTTTGATTGTTTTTGGCATCGAACTGCAATGAAGCAGTATCAAATTTGTAAATGATGTAGTTGGTTCATTTTAAATGGAATAGAATCAATACATTCAATGAAAAATCAATGTTTTTGTTTCTGCGTTAACCTACGTACATTGCCTGGACACAAGCATTTGCACAACTTAATTTTTCTGTATACCAAGACTTCGAGTTCTGGGTTGGGGCAAAGATTACTTAAGGTTCCCCTTGCATTTATTAAACAGACTAGCAAAACATACTGAACAAAAATTCCCGATATCATAAAAATAAAATTAACGAAAAATAACATAGGAAGAAAGTATGTAGCCAAACTTTATAATCCTTTGTATTTTCTTTCGCAATTTAAGTATCTTTATTGCATTACTTTTTGGAAACATTTGAAGGTTTCTTGAAACTCATAGAAGCAGATTTGAAGTCAAACAAGTATGATCAGCGAAATCATACACTTCAAGATTTCCATGAAAGCGGACCTCAGTGACAACCATGTCGAAAGTCAAAGGTGTTCCAGAAGCAATTCGAAAGCAAATAGTTGCACTTCGTAATGAAGGATAAACATACATGGATATAGCTGAACGTGTTTAACTTCCATATTCAAATTTTGGAGGCATTGTTCGGAAGTGTCAAGCGACGGGCGCATTCTCTAATTTGCCAAGAGTCGGAGCTCCTCGCAAGATCAAAGATCGCTGTCGAAAGTATATGCTTCGTAAAGTGACTAATAAATTCATGACAACCCGTAAAGATCTGTAACAAGAACTTAATGAAACTTGAGTGGGCGTAGTCAAAACTATCGGAAGAGAATTGCGCTGTAGTGGTCTACGGGCCTTCACTCTTCGAAGGACTCCTCTTTTGACAGCTAAACATGTGAAGAACCGTTTAAAGTTTCCAATGATCATCTTGACAGAAGTTTTGAGTTTTGGAAACGGGTTGTGTAGTTCGATGAATGTAAAATTAAGCTCTTCAGCCGAAATGACTCCCTCGTCATTTTGGGAGGAGACCAGGGACTGCCTATGATCCTAAGAACACCCTCCCTACTGTCAAGCATAGAGGAAGCAATATCATGGTTTCGGGCTGCTCCACTTCTCAGGGTGTAGGGAAACTCTACATCAGTGATTGTAAAATGGTTAGTTCTATGTACCGGCAGATGCTGGAACACAATCTGATTCAAAGCACAAGAAAATTCTTCGCCAGCGCAATTGTGCATCTAGCAGGACAATGACCCAAAGCGTACTGTCAAGTTAACGAAAGAATGGTTGGCTTCTAAGAAAAGAAGTGCTCTCCCATCGCCCACTCGGTCTCCTGACCTCAATCCTATAGAAAATTTGTAGAAAATACTGAAAAGGTTAAAAACCACTGCCCTAGACATTTCTCTGTATGAATATACAGTATAACTTGTATGAGTATTCCTATTAACTAATGTCGTTGGCCCATTAATTTAAAACAACAAACATATCATTCATAATTCGAACACCAATAAAGCTCACAAATTCGGTCTTAGTAACGACAAGGCTGCATTCCCAAGTTTCACTCCTTTTACTACCCCACCCTACTCTTTCCTCACCACAGCACAGCTCTCATCCCTTTTCCTCAAGCGCGGAACAACAAACACCCTCTCGCTTCCTCTCAAGCTACACGTTTTCCCGTTTTTCTGATGCATGAAATTTAACTTTAAGCTGATACCTAATGACAAATACGTAATTTCTCTTGAATATATCGTTTAAATTAATATTTTTTGTCACTAATTTGATTTTTCACTCCTATTTACATCATAATTTGAAAAATTATTGTCCCACTCCTAAGGTATATCACGCTTGTGATGCATATTTTGTGACAATAATATCGCACTCTATTTGCTCCAAAAATTGCATCAAAAGATGGAAAAACCACTCTGCATCCAATTAAAGCTAATTAACATCGTAATAAAACCGGCTTCTCTCAAACGTCACATCGCCAACACAGTGCTGAAAGTCCAAAAATAAGTTCTTACAATTACTACCATGTCTTACCATGCTTCTTTCTCAGCAGATCCGTTAAATGTAAAGTACTTTCATTTACCAATTTCTGTGATAAAATAAGTGCTTTTTCATGTTTTTAATTTCCCCTGCAGGTTAGGAAAAGAGAGAATAATGAAGGTGAAATAAGAAAAACGATAATAGTTAAACATTGTTGATGAAACCGAGCATGCACAAAAATATGACTCCTAGGAAACACAGATACGCTCATAAAATCAGTCATTCAATCACATTTCTCAATAATTAAATTATACCAATTCAATAGTCTTTTCTGAGACAAGCGATGGCGTATACCAAATATCATAATGAATTGATTCATAAAAGAACTTAATTTAGGTTACGTAAACAAGACATGACATGACATCTGACGTTGCTACGATGAGATCACGGTATCCATGAAAATTTACGCTCAAGTCGCCTACTGCGACTTCGTGAGAAAAAATAGCAAAAAGCTCATGCTCCCTTATTACTCAACAAGAAAATCTCAAAACAGCTTACTTTTTGCTCTTTGTTCGAAACAAATTCTGGAATTAAACACCTTTTAATTTTAGCTATGTCTCCTCCTACTCGGCTTTCAGAAGTAGGCTTGAAACTTAAATGATTTCCTATTGCAAGACAAATGGAGAATAAATAATGATAACATAACTACTGGACGCAAATACACAAATCAAACAAAATTTAGTATTTCTCCGTCAAAAAAGAAACGAAAAAACCTCTAGCGATAAAGTTACCATGAGACATACGTTGGAAAATTAATTTACAAGAATATTAACTGTTCTTTCTGTTTCTTTGACATTAGTATGTAAGTCGTATATGCTCAATTTGTTTTAAGATGGAACAAGTTTTTGGTAAATAAATCTTTAAAAGATTAATGAGTTGCAACATTTTGTGGAAATCTACAATCACACAGTGAGTACTCGAAAAAAACACTCAAAACACCACAACTGAGTTTGTGTTGTTACTCGTAATGAGTAAAGCAACCGTCTTTTCTTTTATTTCTCTTTTCAAATAACAGGAGGATTGTAAAAGTTTGTGAAATGCTTATTGTTCTCGTATGACCAACATGCATGTGCATCAGAAGTTTAACATTTGCATGACACTCTTTTTTCATGTCTTAAACACAGTAAGGATAAATGTGCACTAATGTTTTTCAAACGTAGCGTAACTAGTCACCGATATTTTATCATTGAGAAATCAAGTTAGATAAGAAAACTATACTGCGTGTTTCATTATTGGATGCATGTACAAACAGTTTGATTTGTCAGGAGAAATACAACCTTTCGCAGGGTTCTTTGAAGAAAATAAAAATCGTTGAAAACTGCATCTTCCAATGCACGTGTTTTAAAGAACTGAAGCCAAATTATACCGTCTAACTTTGATAGATACTGATGGGACACAGCTCTTATAACCCCTAGTACGAATGTGTGGATGCGAATGCAAAGTGAAGGAAACGAGTATTCGCCGTCCGCAAAGTTGGATTTTTATTGAATTTCTAATTATTGAATTTCATAAGTAAATATCGTCTAGCGCTAAATTATTAGTCTCCTAAGGTATCACTGACAGAAAATAGAAGTATGTTTCGTAGAAATTATAAAAGCAAAATTAGGAAACATTCGCGGAAAAACTTGAAAAACCTAATTTTATAAATAAATGGGAATATAATGCAAATACAAATGAACAAAGGATTGTTAGTGTTACATTATCATTTCCGACAGTCTATATAGAGCGCAAGACGACACCGGGCATCATAGTTGAAATCCTTATGTTTGTCTCATTCAACAAGCGATTAGTCCTACGTTAGAGCATGATAACTAAATGATGTTACAGTAATTATCATCTCAGGTTTATTAAACGCAAATTTGGGGATGCGCTCGAAGATGTTCTCAAATTGCCCCTAACCCTTTTATTTTGTCCACTCACGAGGTTCCTACTTCTCTTCCACTCTCGAGCCTGCTATTACCACACTTGAGAGTATTGTTCTCTCAACAGGATCACGATGGTTCAGGTAGCTATATCACTTAAGAAATGGTTTTATGGTGCACTCATTGGGAGAGTCCCTGTAGAGACGAACCAAAAATTATGAAGCACTCGTTTGAGCGGTTAGTTAAGTCTGAACATGAAAGGTTCTCTTACTCTTACCACGTCCATTTGGCAATAACGGAAGCCCTCAAAACGAATTTTAAATTATAAGAAAAAATATTCTGACATTCAGTACCGTATCTTAAGTAAACTGATGTTCAATCAATAACAAGAAATGTGGCACTCAAGGTTTTAAGCTAGGGCGAGTGTAGTTCCGCCGCCAGAAAATGCACGCAACAACTACTCTCGTGACTCGTCATCCGACGATGGAGGGTGTGGCCGTTTAGCGCCTGAGCTTCTGATCGATCATCATCGCCCCGCGGATAGTCTTGTATTCGGCAGGTAGAGGTGGTCACAGTGCAAATGACTTCCTTTCCTAACATAAAAAGAAAGACAAATACCAGCGGAGTCAATTAAGATATTTTCGCGTGGTTTCCCTTGTTTTGTACGTATTTTCTGTGTACTTACTCTTCTTATAACTGGGCACGTGATCGACGGTTATTTCTTCACCTATGATTTAGCGCATTACAAGAAGTTGTGATCAGCATTAGATATCTTCTCTAACTCGAGGTGCTGATATCAGTATCAAATTGTCGACTGTTCTTTCAATAAACTATAACTACTTTAGTCACTTTGAAAAGCTCTCGTTTTTGTACAAGACTCCATTTTTAACGATGAGAAAGATTAGTCAAGACACCCATCATATTTTCCTAGTGCGAACTAACAATTGATGGTAGTTGTATTGAAAATAGCAAGTGAGGTGACTCACCATATTTCTAGTAGTAATAGCCTCGGCAACCGAACTATTTTGAGTTTTCTTCATTCGCATTACATATCAGCATTATGCACACTAATTTGCATTCTTCCCTAATTTAACACTCTAAGACTTGGAATTGTAGGGAAGAATGTAATTTGTACGTTCAACGCTGGTACGTTCAACGCTTGTTTTTTCAACGCTTTACCTAACACGTCATTTCCATATATTATTGACAAGTGTTTGTACAAGAAATGTTATAAATTTATCGTATGATTTAAAATAGGTTTTTTGAGGCAGTTAAATAACTTCTCTTTCGTTATGTTCGCATGAAAAGGTATTTTTGAATTTTTGCCATTTCGACCCTTAGTTCTGAATTTAAATTATCTACAATCACTATTTAAGATTATTTATTACCTGATGTCACAAAGCCAAAACTGATATGTCAATGTTCATGAAGACTGTCGATGGCGTTTCACCGCACTGTGTTCATCTATATATTTCTTTTACACAATCGTCAATAAACATTATCAAGCTTAAAATAACTCGCTACGGGATACATTTTTACATTTTTCTGTCTTTAGTACAAGCATTGACATGGGTTGTCATGGTACCTTTTAATGTGTCTCGACTAAGGACCTTTATATTTGGACATTTTAAAAAGCGATGTAATTTCATCTTACCAATAAACTTAGGACATTTGTGTTTTCTTTTCTTATTCATGTCAGTATTGTGTGTCAATTAATCGTTTCTTACGCTCCTGAGCATATTATGACAGCATTGTTCAGGTAGTTCATTTCATTTATTGCCCCAATTATGCTGTAAATGTTTTGGTTAGCGTTGTACAAGAATCCTTTTCATGTTTCTGACTCCGGTGAACTCTCTTGTGCTAGTATTATTAACGCAGGAAATATCATGAATTTACGTAATGGTAAAATGCTTCATTTTCTTCGAGCTCGTTAACTGGCGTACTATATAGTTGATTCGTAGGAGTCAAAAGATAGTTTCGAATGTCGACCTCAAATTCAAATTAATCAAAAATTGAAACGCATAATTAACTAAATCGATTCATTTTATTTTTAACATTAATTCCTGATATCGCGCATTCCTAAGCTCGTATTTCACTGTAAGTACGCACTAATAAAAGTTTTTTTCAGCAATGCGCTGTCCCTGATTTGTTTTTTTTTAAATTTGTATTTACATGCACTGTCAGCCTAGATTATGCAACAAAGGGATTGCATTTTTCCCTGTTTTTCTCTCAATCATTCCTATCGATTATTGACCTTTTTTACATGAATTCATTAAATTAAGCAAGAAATTCGTTTAAGCCTCCCTAACCCCAGCAGAACGTTGTTAAACGTGTTCTAAATGAACACGATTTAAAAGTACTTCATCAAATGTACGCTTAATGGTAGTTCGAATTAAGTACCACCATACACGAAAGGGTTCAACGGTGGTGGTAGTCTGACGTTTTATGATACCCCTGGGTCGCTCGCAGCTGTGAAATCCCAACCTTACTGGGGTTGAAGATGCTCATCTTGAACCTTGCTACCCCAGCCTAACATTTTTGCCGCAGCATGCATGTTCTTCGTCGCCAAAACTATTTAATTACTTGGGGGGCGAAAAACATGTGTGCTGGCGGCGAAAAAGTTAGACTGGGTTCGTCTTCTTCTCCTAGGTAAGTTATTAGCATTGATTTTTTACAGAGATTGAAATTTTGGGTAAAATATATTCTCGGATTTTACTCGCAGCAGCTTCATGCACCTGAATCGAAATTGAAACCCTGAATAATACTCCAAGCTTTCGTTCTTGAGACTCGAAAGTTATTTTGCGCGTAGGTAGTGCATTTGAATCCTGGTAATGAAATTGATTTGCACCGTTTACTGTTTTATTCTCTGCAGATCCATCACGAATCTTGATTGAAACAAATTGGGATCCTGCGCCTTTAATAAAATTTTAAAGTCGCTACGATAAACAATTAAGGCAGACTCACTTTGCGAGTAAGTTAGAGAGATTCTTCAGTTTTGATGATACTTCCCGTTCATGAATTTGCTCTGAATTCGTGTTTTGCGTTAAAATGAAACGTATTCTTTTTAAGAGTTGTTATACCTTGTTTATTATTGAGGTTTAGATACTTATTAAGAGAAAATTTTAAAATTCTTCATTTTATCTTATATCGATATTGAAAAATTCTGTGGAGCAAGAACTTCCCCCCATCGTATAATCATTTCCGATTGAGTATTTTTGAACATCATGATTGTTTCTTTTTTTTCGATTAGTGTTTTTGCCGGTATTTTTATTCAATATCGAAATGCTTAGATAAATCAATGTCGAAAAATTTCGCGTCGTGTAGGAAGATGTTTTAGTTCGATCATGTTGACACATTACATTCCCGGATTCATTGGGAAATTTGGTAACTATTACACCGCGGAACCTCACATTAAATCTCAGACCTTACACACATACAAACTTGCCTCACACCACGAAAATTGAAGACATCGCCAGAATTTATTTTATCCGTCAAGTTTTTTACAAGACGAGGCTCTATATTGCAGAAGTAATTAGCCCCTGATGAAAATATCACAATTTGCAATTTCGAATGTGATAGCATTAGGCAAAAATTTCACAGCAATTGTTATCAGTATCGGTCGTCGTCAGCAACTTTTCA
>JACJUY010005977.1:6398-18738 GCA_014220935.1 Platorchestia sp. MABIK | reverse complement strand
CATTCGCTATAGCGCGCCTCTTGCAAAGTTTCTTGACAAAGTTTCAAAGCCTCTTTGATAACTTGAGATCCTTTAACAAAGAGGTGTGATATTTCAGGAAAATCATCAATTGTTTTCCCATTTCTAAACGAAATCAGAGATGATGGACATTAAATTTCTCTACTGGAACCAAAAACACCCTTCTGAACTTGAACAGAACAATTTTCGTAGCAGGTAATTTTTCTCATGACAGCGTCCTGAATGAAACTTATCAAAAATCTCTGCGTACGAACGCAAAAGACAATAATTTTGTATGCATGAGCAGCTGTGATTTACGCAAAGTTGTGTTTTCTGCAGGGTATACGACGAATAATGGGTAAAATTTTTCAGCAATAGTTTCTAATTTTTTACAAGGTAGTGGGATGCAGCACTATGCAAAATGACACTGTAGGTTGAATGTTACTTTAGATACGAGCGAATAATATAATCGCGAGTAGTTAATCTGTTCAAAAATCTCAGAATTGTTACAACATCCCTCCGTATCTACTCAACTATCCACACTCATTTGAGTTTGATGTAAACCTAAAACGACTCTCATTCAACTAAGAACACACCTTCATGCTTAAACTAAATATCCTTTTAAGATTTCTGTCATTGAAATATATGCGCGCATAGCAGGATGACGAGAAGCGAAGTTTCGTTTTATTAACAGAATGGGAAATTTCATTTGAACGAACGTCACATGAACAACCGTCACAGCATAGCAGCTATGCAGTTGTTATCTCATGCCTCTATAATTTACCATAGTCAGATGTTCATACAGTGCAGCTGACCTGAGAATTTCAGCAGTTTTTTCTAAATTAAATCTGTACACAACAACCAGTCGAACTTTTTTCCTATCGAATATAGTTCTAGCTGAATTGTTCTCATAGAGTATTCTTTTTGACACTTCATCTCATATATTTCATCAATTTTAGCAACTAAATGTGTTCCAATTTCTTTTTTTTCTTTATTCATTGTGTTAATACGCTGATGGGTGAATCAAAAGCTTCGCTTCACTGAAATAATTCTATGCCCTACAATTCATGTTTTTTGATTATTAATACGACCTATAATTCGTTGTTGTGTCCACAGTTCCAAGAAATGAATTGCAATATCTCAACAAATTTTCTTTTCCGTAGTTTGTGGTTTCAAGTTCATGCCGCAATATCATACAGTATTTTGTTTAGGAATTCCGCCTTACGTGCATGACTTATGATGCACTATGAGCAACTCGTAAGTATTCATACGCCAACTTAGGTGGAATTCACCAAACCTAGTCGAACGTTCGCAGTGAGAAGTACAAGTGAAGGTTAACTGCAGTCTATCTTCCAGCCATGCAACATTTTAGCGAATCTCAACTTACAAGGAAAAATTTTTGTCTCAGTTGTTCATCTAGCACGACACTTGGCTCCAGGAATAAATGAGCTAATTTTTACGTGTACAAGTTGAGGTTCGCATACTATGATATTTAAATCGAAGATTTACTGTAAATTTCAGGGAACAAAAAGTGGTGCCTTGGTGCTAGGAGCAACTAACGTGGTGTCTGACGCACGCAGGTCGACTCCCTGGCCACTTTGCGCAGTTAAGGAGAGTAATTTATCTTAACAAAGATGAGCTCAGATAGCACCGAGCGTGCTTCATCAGAACGACGATAGCTATTCTGACATACTAACAAGTTCATTTCGAAATAGCGTTGGGTTGTGCATGCAGGTACATGAGTTGAGCAATGCCACCACACTCACCCATGCAGATATTTGTGAATGAATGTGTCTGGACGGGCAGAGGGGAACTGCCGCCCTCTCCTGTCTCCACTTCCTGCATGGGAAATTTGGCGGAAGAGGTCAACGAATTTCTTTTTGAAAGAAGGCCCCTCTAAAACAGGGTGAGTTCTCCCACTGCTCATGTTTGTCACGAAAAGTAATAACAAATCTTAGGACATAGTGAAACAACTAGAGGATGTACTCAATTTGTGAGTAACTTTCGTCTGTATCTCAAAATATCGTCCCGTCGAAACGCCTGAATACCAAACATGTTTGTCTGTAGAGGTATTTTGTTTCACCATAAATTATTTTCGAGGTATTCCTCTAACAATTGAGATATTGCACTTCTTGCACACGCACACGCTCCCCACTTCTGCCAGCGCTTTACTGATCGCGCTCATTGCAGGTGACCATCCTGAACGGTCTTTTACGAGCCACATAGAGACGAAAGCAAACGAAACGAATTGAAACACAGTCAATAGACGTGAAGCAAGAGTTGCTTTATAGAAAACTTTCTATGGTCTACGAAGATCGGGTACTGAAGTAAAATGTCTTTCTAAACTTAACGTCATTGAACTTTCGTTTAGTTATGCCAATGAAATAGTTAAGGCCGTTCGATACCTAGAGCAATTGATACACTCTACTTCTCATTGCCAACAGAAATTAATCCTGTTCTCAAATCAAAAATTTTAAATATTGTGGGTAATATTCATAATCATCCATTTATAGTTCAACATAGATGTTATGCTTCTTTTTAAGTAGTTTAAGAGGTTCAAGAATTTTGTGCGGTTCAGTGAAGTAATATAAATTGCTTCCTGTCAGAGAACTCGAAGTCAGTAGCAAAACGTCATAAATTTTTTCTAATAATGAGGAATTGACCACCAATTGGAACAAAAAGTTGAAAATTTCCTGGTGAAAGAAACTAGGAAACGTAAGGTGTAATTATTGTTTCATACCTAAAATAAAACCCAGCACGGAGCAGAATGACAGTACCTAATAAGCATTGATATGTCTTGATATTTTTTATAGCGTTTATATTTATTTGATAACTAATATTTGCACAGCATTTCTAATTGAAATTTGATCAGCTAGCACAACAAGAAATTAATCCCCGAATGGATGCATGAACTGTTCAATATATTTAAACACAATGAAAACTTAAACGGGGGTTGAAGTTTATCATAAATGAGTTCGATAATCTAAATATGCATGGTCGATAGTGCCTTACGAAACGATAAAACAGTTTATAATCTATACTACCGGGTGTCCCAGAAAAATGTCCTCGACTTTTAATTGATTTTATCTCCGCTTTAAATAAACATTTTTGAATTTTTTTTTTTTCACAATGTGGTAAATTTTGTTTCCTTTTCGAATAATTTAAGTTTTTGAAAATTGGTTCAATAACCACTTTACAATGATTGATTTACTGAAAGGGGTTGAAAAAGTATTTGTTCAAAGGAAAAGTTTTGAAAACAATATTGATATTCTTCGTTATTTTGTACTTTCCAAAAAATCGAACAAACAAAAATTTAAATGGGTAACAAATCATTCCCTTAAATAACGTTTAAATAAATAAAGTAATTTAGTATCCTTCGACATACCCTCCATTTCCCTCAAGGTAAGTATTACTTCTAGCCCCCATTGAACGAAGAGTTTTGCGGATTATTTCACCGTTTTCTTTCAGTTCTTGAAACACTTCTTCAGTTCGTTGTCGGAGAATGATTAATAATTGAGGTAATACATACATGGTGGTATGTAGGATACATTATTGTGAAATTATTTTTAACAGTAGGTATTGAGAAATGAAGAAGAACACCAGTGTTGTTTGTAAAACTTTTCCTTTGAACAATTTGTTCTTCTACCCTTTTCAGTAAATCGATCATTGTTAAGTGGTTATTCAATCGATTTTCAATAACTTAAATGTTTCGAAAAGGAAACAAAATTTACTGAATTTTGAAAAGAAAGACAGTTCAAATATGTTAATTCAAAGTGGAGATATAATCAATTAAAATATCTCGTGTATTGTTAGGAAATAGGAACGTGCGTCATTTTATTTCTCGAACATTATCATTCATTTTTGACGGGCCGTGTGCACTCGTCCTCATCAACTCTACAGAAATTGACTTTTTTATTTTTTCGGCCTTTATTTCATTTCGCCTTCCTTCTTATTTCAAATAAAGGGGATGGACTAGTGAAAATTATATGAGTGGTAAATATTATCCGTTCACATTTTGACTACTCGTGCAAGATATGCGATAAGTCAACAATGCTTGCCAAAAAATATCATAAATGCCACATGACGTGCTATTTTCGTATGGCTAAACTTTTCATCCAAGTAAGAAAACAATGATACGTTCACCAAAGGCATTTCACGATAATATAAAAATAAGAACAGAATTTACGCACGGGTGCCCATAATTTGGGTTGAAAATTTCCCCAGAACTGAATTTTACGATGATATTTTACCAGTTGGGAACATCATTTCAATACTCAAAATGTCGCTTAATTGATACAAATTAGGATTTCGCTGAAGATCACTACGACGATGACGAATGGTAACACTGATGTCATTAGTCTAACTCAGAACGGTTCTCTAGTTACTATAATTATCCTTATAATGCGTGAATTTTAGAGACATTAGTTTCCGTTAAAATAACGCAGGCACATAAATGTTTTAACTTAGTGCACATTATACTCTTTTATTTTCAATTCTTGCTTGCTTCGTAATAGGATACACCAAAAACAGTTATTGATTACGATATCCGTATCTAGTATAAAGGCCCACGTTTTGTTCGAAATTTGAAGAACTTTATGCTGTTCTGAGTAACTGATCAATGCGGCTTTAGATTCTGGCGGTTACAGAAGCTGTTGCAATTGAAATAGATCATTCAATAGGGGTAAGAAGTGTTATTGCATATTTAGGAGACAGTTTAGTGTATGAAATTCCTATCCGGACACTCAGGAATTTTGTTGAGTTAAATTGATATATTAGTTCAGCTGGATTGAAAATAGAGTTCGAATTGGGTCGGACAATAAAAATCAGTTGCCTAATCTTGTGATGAACGAAATAGGAATCCCTATTCCTTATGGTATGTGCATGATAATAATCGTGAGTGAAATTAACTCATCAAATTCCAGCACGCCTTTCGAATTGAATGGTATCAATTCCGTCATTTGATCTTTATTCAGTTCTACGGTTGATTAGTGTTCTGAACAGCGTTGGAAAGGTACATTTTTTAAGCTTCTTCAAAAGTTATAGAGATACATCAAAGCAAAAAATATATGTTTATTCGTTACCTAACTAACATCAACCAAGATCAGCATGTGAGGAACACGATTTTGCAGAAATGAACACTGTTGATGTTCAGGCCCATTTGAAATACGGCAATTTTATTGAGAATAAACAAGGATTTAAGTAATCCTGCAGGTGTTGTTATAACTTGTATTACATGTTAAGAAAGAGTACGGGACCCTCTCAGAAGGAAGCATAACGGAATGTAAACAAGTGAACACTCGTGAAGATTTGAAGAAGGAAATTATTCAAATTACGAAAGAAGGTGAACTCTCATGAAAAATGTGTATAAAATTCATCTTAATACCCATAGGAGTAGCGCACATTTTATGGGCGGTGAACTTGTGTGTGTGCAGATCATATCTTTAAATTTTATTTATGCAATTGAAAATGTACTTCCATGATGGTTGAATGAATATTCGGCATAATTACTGATAGTGTTTCATTGTGAATACTCTTGCAGAATTTGCTGTCGGAGAAAAAGCCCCATTAGGTTTTTCAAGTATATACTTTTAATCTTTGTGCATCCTCGTCATTTATTGTACAATATCTGAGCAAAAAAATTAAGCCATTTATTTTCTAGCTGGGCTCACTTGAAAAATACGGCGCTGTAAGTAACTAATAATACTAATACACATGAAAACATTTCTAACGGATTCCCAGTGTAACTTATTCGTCGCCTGCATGCATGTTTTTCGCCGCCCAAGTAATTAAATCGCTTGGGCGGCGAAAAACATGCTGCTTCGGCGAAAAAGTTTGACTGGGTTCATGGGAGGTCGATCGAGCTATGCTCTTGAAGAAATGAATCAGGAGAATAAAGATCTGCAACAGATGTGAGGTCACCTCACGGAAGTCTACACAAAAGCCACACATGCCCCTGACCTACAGCGGCCGCCGTGAACTCATCTCAGGCGTCAGCGTGCAGCGAGAGGAGCCCAGGAGGCCTTGGCTGGCGCAGGTCGCAACTCGCGTTTAGTCTGGTCGAGGCAGCAGGGTTGGCGCGTCAATGTATACACGAGAAAATATCGTATAATCGGAAAGGGGCTACCATACGAGGGGATCTAATCTAATTTCACGCTGCATGATGAGCGACTTGAAAACATTTCCGTAGAACTTTACGAAAATATTGAGGTTTCATTTTTTTTCTTCTTAAGTTGCGGAGAAAAATCATCCCTCAAAAATAGAGCATGAATATACAAGCTACTCAGATGATATAATAAGGTGTGCGATCAAATAAGTACTCGCATGAAATTGTTGAAAAGCATTTTTACCTCTCACGGTTTTAACGCACTGCTCGTCCTTCTTGAACTCACCAAGTGCAGTTGCAGCTGTCGTACTCCATATGGTCATCAGGCACACGCTCCACTGATCCTTACAGCACAAGCTTGTAGACAAGGTTTTATGGTACAAAGAAGAACCCACGGATGGGAAAATTCGTGTCCTACAACATGGAGACGACAGTTCGTAGTCACGTGCTGTGGGTATGTCAGTACAAGTATTATAGTACACTCCTTCCTAAAACATGTTTTATTAGCGTTCTTTACATACCAAATAACTTTTTCATGTTCAGTTTCAATTTTGAAGTATATACTGCATGGTACAGATTTTAGAACTAACTTCTTGTATTCTTATGAATTTATAGACAGCTGCATTTTTCAAAATGCATTCACACGTAATCGAAAATTTGAAAAAAAATCATCGTTCATTTGCAATGACATTTATTCCTAAACAAACAACTTCAAATTTCAAACTCCTATTCTTAAGCCTTCCAGATGCATATGCAGTATGTACTGATCGATAATGCTACATGTGCATCTACGGTTACAAATCCTGAGGCACTTCAAAGATCTGAAAAATATGCGGAGAGAGAAGCGTACGAGACATACATGCAGTGGGTAGAAAAAAGTGCTTGGACAGTCGAGAAAATTCACCCAATAGTGTGTAGTTTATGAAGCAGTGAAACCGCGAAATTTTACTACAATACTCAAAAAATTCATTGACACCTATAACTGAGAATCATATAAGTACAATATTTCTGTAAATATCAGTATTAATAAGTAATTCATAAGATACACTGCAGAAAAGAATATCAATTACTTTTAAAACCAGTTTTAAATGTGTAATCTTCGCAAAATGCGACCGATAAATTTGCTGGAAATTTCTAAAAAAAAATCACAAATGGTGAGTGATGTAAGGTTATCAGAAGATTTTAGGGATAGTTTTAAATTAGAAGCCTATCTGTATCTACAACAACATACCAAAGCAAAGAGAGTTATCAAAAGATGTAAATGATCGTATTATTTTGCGCTCACGGACAACATAAACAATGGGAATATTTCTCAGAATCTGGATGTCCCTTTGCGGCTAGTAGGTGAGGCTACATCGAGCAGTAATGGAGGATGACTGGGATAACGGAATGTTTTCCGATATCTTGTGCTCCCAAAAGATTTGATTAAAAAGCTCTTGAAACCAGTTAGGGCGAACAAAAACTAATCGTTGTGCCTCAAACCTCAAATTGTTCTTAGAGCTGCTGGAATACTTGTTTATCAAAGAAAAATTGATTATAAACTTCAGCGGCAAGAACTCCAATAACGTTCTTCTCTTTAGGCTCCTTGACTAAAGAAACGCCATTTAAAATTATAATTGTAGTTTGCAAATACGAATTCATGACATGAGATAACTTTTTTGAGGAAATTTTCAGATCAGATAATTGTTTGATGGATCTATGTGACCATAAACGATACATGTAAATCACTCATGTTTAAAGGAAAGATGAAACAACCTACTCCCAGAAGTACACCGTCTAACTCCCAAGCCCTGCGGCGGGAGCAAAATATCATAGTATATATGAGGTAACTTCGCCTTCAATTATATAGGCAACTAAAAACAAAAAACAATGGAACGAACTATAGGCAGAGCTAAATATATAATTTGTAAATTCTACTGAGAAATGGATCTTAATTGGACCTGAATGACTGTTTGAACATAGTAGTAACCGTAGGTTTGGCACCATGGTAATTAGTGAATAGTTTGAAAGTCTCACAATCTAGGCTCTGTCATGGATAACAGTCAATCTCTGGATGTTAATCAGATAAAATTTTACTAAGGAGAATAATTTAGTGAACTACCGTAGAATAATTTTCAGATCCATGCTAGAAGACCGACAGATCTCAATATATTGGAGAAGTTTGCCCGAGTAAAATCTTGCCTTTAAATAAACGCTTTAACTCAATCCTGTCGAAAATACGGTCCGGTCGAAAATGCTTCATTGAAAAATTAACTGGACATCTTGTGTTTGTTCGTAATATCATGACTTATCCCCTCATATTACACCCCTTGATTTCTATCTCTTTGGATGTTTGAAGAGTGTCGGTATACGAAACACATATTCATTCTGAAGAAGACCTCATCGGATAAATTGCTGAAGCGTTCCGTAGAATTTGTGGAATTCGTGGCGTCTTCGTTCGCGTCCGGCAACTATTACATCAGCGTTTGAAAGCCTGCATCGCAACAATGGGCGTCACATTAAATTTTTTTTGTAAATATCTAATCTAATTGAAAAATTTTTTTCTTGTAGTCGTCAATTTGATAAAGGAAAGTTACAAATCTACGGTTACAAATCTAGCTTCTTGTATTCTCACGAATTTATAGACAGCTGCATTTTTCAAAATGCATTCAAACGTTATCGAAAATTTGAAAAAAAGTTATTGCTCATCTCCAATTAAATTTATTCCTAAACATATAACTTCAAACTTCTATTCTTAAGCCTTCCAGATGTATATGCAGTATGTACTGCATATATATCTGGTTTTTACTTAAAACAGTGTGTCCCACAAAAATCCGAATCGAGTATTTATTTTCCCGTATCAGTAATACCATCATAAGAATTCCATAAACATTTAATTTCTAGCAGAATTATCCTGCAAAATTAACCCATAAAAAAGGTATTACTGATTATGATGGTGTACTGAGACGGGAAAATAAATAATCGGTTCTGTTTTTTTAGGGACATACTGTATAATAAAAAGCAGCGTATCTCTTTAAATTTATAACAAAATTATTTAATATTATTTTTTGCGCGGAACTTCTCCAGGATTTATAACAAGGAAATCTAATTGGACACATTAAATTGACGAGTCCGTCTTGGTTGGTTGCTCCGTCTCTCTTTCACACTCTAAAATGATGCTTATTGACAATATCAGCGATACGAGTTTCTCAAGTGGTATGTGAAAAATCAATGTACAAGATGATATGTATCAGGCTTGAATGGAACAAAATATCCATTCATTTGAAAACAGTGTTCAAGAAGAAATTATAGATCTAACTCGAAAATCCTACCGTCTAATTCCAGCATGGGTGAGCGAGACACCCTACAATAACTGATGAAGTACGAGAATAAACTTCGAAAACTAAGCACAAGAATATTTTAATCGTGGGAACTATTAGTTTGGATATATTTGTTTGTTATCCAAATCTGGAAGACTTGTCTAAAGAAAATATCGACTCCCGTCATTTTTGACGGGCCGTGTACACTAGTGATAATATAATTAAGGCTTTTATTCAACTTCTTGTGTTCATGATCCATATGCTTTCCTAACTTATACATTTCATTTCCTTGCCACTCTTAAGGCATGAATTTTTCTTCGACATGTTTCAAATTTTAAGTCCTTGTAACTCTTTGAAGAAGCATTTTTAACCACATGGTTATTGAGCAAAAAGTTTTAATCAACAGACCCAACCTTACGTTAAAGTTTATTCAACCAAGTGTCGATCCCCTTGTATGTACTATATATCCTTATACAGGGTGTCCCATGAAAAACGGAACCCGAAATGGTAAAAAATTTATTCATAAAGTATTCGCTGCATTTTTATTCCATTTCGACCACATTATTCGGTGAACGCATTTCAAAAAATGCTATACGTTTTCAAAAAAGAACATAAAAAATATTTCCTTGTAATTACTCTACTGCAAGCGGTCAGAAACATCTTTTCGCCGGAAAGTCGAACTAATAAAATATACACATCACAATTCAACTTTAGTTTAAGTTTAAGGTTCACTGAACCTTAGCATGTATCTGTGATAGCAATATCTGACATGAAGAACGTGCAAATTATGTAAATCCCACTATCATAATAATCTCATAAAACTGTTTCAATCAATTTGAGGGTGTCATAAATTTATATTTCAAATAACCCCAGAGAAAGAAATCGCACATCTCATTGGAGTTGGACATGTGGTAGAATGGCCACCATTGTCCCGACCTGAGACCATGCGATTTCTTTCTCTGGGGTTATTTGAAAAATAAAGTAAATTATATGTCTCCAATTGACACGCAAGATTTACGAGAGCGTATCATCCACAATGTTAACGAGCTGCAAGACAACCGAGAAATTATTCGGAAATCGGTGCGAGCAATAAGAGACCGAGCCAAAAGTGTCTCGCAAGCAACGGTGGCCATTGGTTGGACTAAATGAACTAATTGAAACTAGAATTGATATTGTATTGTAATTGAAAAGAAATGTTTTCCTTTCAAAAATGACTGTTTTTATTTTTTGCCTAATTTAATGTTCAGCTTAATTCAACCAAATGAAGTAAGCGACTACGCTTTCGAAGACCCGCTTGCGCAATAGGTGTAACACATAATTTTACTTTATGTGTGAAAGTTCCTAAACTATTATTATGACTATAAAATTTAGTTGGAGTAGAAATATTACACTTTAAAATTAGACTAAGTTCAATTATCTGTGATCAATACTAAATGTGTAATAAATATTTGAAAATCTTTACACTTTTTTCGTGAAATGAGCTGTACATTACATAAATACATATGCAAGTATATGTACGGGGTGTTTCAGGGCAAGTGGTAAAAAATTGCCCATCAAGGAAAAAACTGTCAAATAAACACTTTTTCTTCTATGAAATTTTCTGAAAAAAATCGTGTTTTTGAGATATTAGCTGTTTATTGTTTGAGGGATGAAATTTTTTGTGTCCGAAATTACCTGCATGGTCAACTTCCTAGTAGGTGGATCGGGCGAAATGGTCCTGTTGCATGGCCTCTTATATCTCCTGACATGACTCCACTCGATTTCTATTTTTGGGGACTCATGAAGAGCCTTGTTTATGCTACACCTATTGAATCTCGTGGCTAGAATTGCAGTGGCTGCTGGCAAAATTTCTGAAATGCCAGACGTGTTCCGTAATATCTGGCAGTCGTTAAGGTTAAGATTTGAAAAGTGCATTGATGTAGGTGGAATTCATTTGAACAATTTGTGTACAGTAAATTCAAAATAAATATTGCGAGTAACTGTGTCATTAAATTTCATCCTTTAAAACAATAAACCGCTAAACTCTCATAAACATGAATATTTTTGAAAATTTCAGAAGATAAAGTGTTTCTTAGGCCATTTTCTTCTTTGTGTGCAATTTTGAACTTTTTGTTCTGAAACACCCTGTATATGTGAAATACAAATGTGCTAGTGACGCAGCAGCCAAAACTGCTACTTGAAAACTAATGGACAATATATCATACAATATTTGCCTCTAGTTTTAGGCAGTGGATAAATTAATCAGATACTTAAAATATGGCAAGCATTTATCAATCTGTGGAAGGCTAAGGGGACAAACTATAAAAGCAATTTGAGGAAAATAGAGCCACAACTTAAGGGGGAAGTTTAATTAGGCAGATTATCAAGCAAGGAAATAATAATAAACAGAATCAGGTACAACTAACAGATAACAGCTTTTGCATCATATATAGGCTCAATAGCCTTTGGGGCTTCTGGGGCAACCTGTCAAATGACGAAAAAAAATTTCAACGTGGAGCTTGGAAAATTATTTAGTGCACCGAAGTTCCTCCCTTAAAATTAGTTAAACCATGACACTGATACACTAGTGAAAACTTGAGAAAAAACACAGTACTTGTGGGTTATCTGTCCCACTTTTAATTTATGGTTTCCTTTTGATGTTAAGGTTAGGTTAAGTTAGGGGTGCTTAATTAAATTACCATTCATTTTATTATTTTTAATTTTTGTCTTGTTTCACGTCAAAATTAATCTCTGTGACCTTCCAAGAACTGAAGAGGAACGTCCCAGAAATTCATTATATATATGGAAAGTAGATAAATTGCACTAGAAATAAATATAAATCAACAAGGATACCTTCTCACTTGAAAAATCCATTCATACTGTTCAGAACATCAATTCAATATTCATAAAACAATTAAATTTTTCACTTTTCCCCTAAAACCCTTTTTCCCCTAAACAAGTG
>JACJUY010005976.1:39020-54788 GCA_014220935.1 Platorchestia sp. MABIK | reverse complement strand
AAGGAAAGATTGAGACTGAAAGGCTGTTAGGAAATTAGAGATTGGTTCATAGCTTTCGTGTTTCAGTCAATCATAATTGAAGTCACCGCATATTATTATGTCATTGTATAAGGACCTGTTGAACTGAGAAATAATACGATTTAGTTCATTTAGGAAGGATATAGGACAGGCTGTAGGAGGCCCATACACCGTTCCAAGCACAATGCGTTTACCATCTCTAGACAGTTCTACGAAGAGCGATTGTATGTGATCCTGATTCATTGATGCATCCGCTATGATTCTCGAGTCTATGTGGTTAAATATATATGTACTGATGCCTCCGCCTCGCTGTCTTTTTCGTAGCGAATGGTAACTATGATAATTTTCAAATCGAATCATGTCTTTGCTCGAGTCATTTAGCCAGCTTTCGGTGAAGCTAATCACGTCTAGGTCAAATTTAAGTTCAGTAATAGTACATTGCATCTCTGCCAATTTTGAATAGAGCGACCTACAGTTCCAACACAGGAGTGAGAAATCATGGCGAGTTATTCGTATAGTTTCGTTGAATTTTGATATATTAGTATATCTACAGTCTTCAGAGTCGTTTAGGTTTGGATATATTCTGTTCAAATGATTGAAATGGGGGTTTTCTGTTGGGAAATATTCCGCTGATTATGCTAACCCCCTAAGGTTGAATTTGAAGGTAAGAATATAATAGAAGGTTCGAACCCTTCAATAGTAAGAGCTAGGATGAACATAAAAGATTTTGCTAGAAGGAGGACATCATCACAGTAACCGTCGGAAAATGTAGTTGTCAGAGCGTCGTTTGTTCGAGTAAGATGTTGAGCTTAAAACCAAGTGAGCAGAAGTGATCCACCCGAACTGATGTGATACCTGCCTCGCGAGGGATTCAATTCATGCCCGTATAATGGAAATAGAGAAAGGAGTCATTATTAACCCACAACAACACGTCGTAAAATGAAAGGTAATTTGCTGTGAAAATCATTTATTGTAATTTAAAAAAAATTTCTTATATTCCTTATTAGATGCAAATAAATATCATAATCTTTCAGGATATTTGAAAGGACGTTGATGGTAATTTTTGAAACATGCACAGTTTCGAAATTCATTGGGGTCAATTATATCGTTTCACAGATCGTTTTTCAAAAAATTCACAAGTTACTAATTTAAATTGGTTGAAGAAATTTAGAGACAGCAAATGGGTTTGGGCGAGTTGTGCAGAAGTGGTTGTATGAATGACCAATTTAAATAGTTTATTTACCACAAGTGACACAGCAGTAGATTGTTTCTTAATTAAGTCTAGTACAGTGGACACATTTGAGTATAGCTGCTTGTGGGCCCGAATATGTTCAGCGGCTTCTAGGGCATCCAATCATCAACGCTATTTCAAGGTGTACAGTTATGTGTAACCTAATTTACTTAACCTTGGGCATGCACACTAGACTGATCAATGAATTGGTTCTCTCAATATTCAAATATTATCTCGACTATGTAAATTTGCTCAAAAGTTCCATTGAAATGATTAACATAATAGTAATGATACTTATTTTTATACGTGTAAATATAGGATATTAAAATATGATTGATCCGTACTCAAACAGATGGTAAATAAAATAGT
Source organism: Platorchestia sp. MABIK (assembly GCA_014220935.1). Lineage (NCBI taxonomy): Eukaryota > Metazoa > Arthropoda > Malacostraca > Amphipoda > Talitridae > Platorchestia > Platorchestia sp. MABIK. The sequence continues at coordinate 53,170 of JACJUY010005976.1, read as the reverse complement.
ATATATCTATAGCTTGCAAATGAAGCCTATTTCGAAATTTACTTCAACATCGTATAGGTGATACCCAACAATCTTAAACAATCGTTCGCCAAATCTGCAATTGAGAGTTTCAACGATTTTGTTTGAGAACTGACGTTGGGACAAACTAAACTGAATGAGCCTTTGAAGGATTGCTCAAGGAGAAATGCACATTTATCAACGAAACGATTGCGATCATTGTAAACCGCATTTGTTTGATGTAGATTAATTAAGATAATGAGTGAAATGTATGAAAATTGAGTTCCTCTGAAACGCGCTCTTATTCACAATTCCAAATGAGACTCAGTGTCAATCAAGTGTGCACCAGTTTTGGCTTAGAGATTACTTCTTGCTTAAAAAACAAAGCAGCAATTTCACTGAAAAAAAATCAAACATGGGCATCAGTAGGATATCATTACGATAACGTTGAAGGTTTGAATACACGTAGTAGGAAAAAATTACATGTTCTTGCAGAATGAAAAATTCGAACAGTCAAATAACAATAATCAAAAAAGCTAATTTCGACGAAATATTCTTAAAATTCAAATTATTTCTTTCATGAAAGTGTGTGAAATATACTTTAACCATATTTCCAATAGGGCGATTCTTCGAGAATCTTATTCGTAGAATAAAAAGAAGAACCAGAGTAAAANGCTGATCACGTCTAGGTTATATTTAAGTTCAGTAATAGTACATTGTATCTCTTCCAATTTTGAATAGAGCAACCTACAGTTCCAACACAGGAGTGAGAAATCATGGCGAGTTATTCGTATAGTTTCGTTGAATTTTGATATATTAGTATATCAACAGTCTTCAGAGTCGTTTAGGTTTGGATATATTCTGTTCAAATGATTGAGATCTGGGTCGATTTCACCCAATATATCAGCGTGGTCAGCCATTTAAAATTAGTAAACAGTAAGAAGTAGGTATTATATAGCTTACAAACGAAATACAGAGTCAAGCTTAGAGGAATATTCCTGTCTAAAAACTAGCTTATGAAATAAAAGAAAATAGAGTCGAAAATCTATCGCGATTTCGTGAGTACACACAAAATTCAGTCCATGAGCGAATAATATTGGAGTTCAATATCATAATGTTGGTGCAAACAGATTGCTGAGGGCTTTTTCACAAGTTCACATACAACAAGTAATAAGCTTTAAAAATATGACAACAATGATATAATCAGCTAATATGGTTGACGCGTAATAAACAGCTTTAGAGGTAAAAGAAGAAAAATTCACAGTAATATTGGTAGGTAGAGATTGCTGATTGTGTTACAGAAGTTCACACACAGCTGTCATAATGTTACATACACATCTGTTATACATCTGTTACACATCATTAAAGATTCTTAGTAGATAAGCATGCTTGGTATCGTAATACTCATTTCAATAGTTGAAACTAATTATTGAGAGGAACAATATAAAAGGCTTTTGCTTTGATGCAGTAATTGAGGTTTCATAATTTGTATAAAATACAAATTTAGAAAATGAAATACCAGTGACGATGCATTGTTGACAACACTTTTATTAATGCGCACTTACGTTGAAATATGAACTTAAAAACTTGCAATGTCAGGGGTTTGTATTAAAAATAGAATGTAGATTTAAAAATTTTGTATTTATGAGTATGAGGTCATCATTTGACATCTTTTACTCCTATGTATCAAATATACATATAAATGATTTGGAAAAATAAAATAGCCTAGCTACAAATTTTTTCAAAGAAGTCTATCAAGTGGCTTTGGTTAAATATGTATGTCAAGTCAAATAATTTTGACATTAACAATTTATATTTTATAGTGAATAAAGATTTTTTAATGTAAAATATCTTGTGAACTTATTCTTTTAAATTTAATGAATAAACATCTAGCCAAAATGTTCGAATAGGTAGTCGTATTTATCATGAAATAACTATCACATTTTATTGGACTTCATCTTAAGTGGATGCAGTTGCCCGTGGGATATATAGCATAGATGACATAATTCTTTTTGTGCTCTTGTCACTAGAAAATTAGTGTATTTTATTCACAAATGTAAGCACAGAAATTGAATGATTCTTAATTAGCTTTTAGAGACTCATGCTGCAATTTTAGGTGGATAAGTCGTGAATCTAACTTATTGTATTTCTATTCCTGATGAATAATCTTTAAACAAAGCAATTTATTTGGCTGGCAAAATCTTGATTATCATTAACTTGATATAACTAATTCTTATTCACAAATAAATATTCTCAATCTAAGCACTTCAATGCAAACAAAAATATCATGTGATTTTAGGAACAATATTAGGGAAAAACTAGATTTAGATTCAAACTATTTCGCACCACGTTCATAGGATTAAAATATTGAATGTCTCATCACAAGGCTCTACATTATATCCTTAATTTAACATCAGTACATTACACTGCACACGCACTGCCAAATTGTTGTGGCAGGATAGAAACATTGGAATGGCGTCAAAGGAATTTCAAGTAAAATAGGGAGAACTAAAAATATTGTATAAAAAATCTACTCAAATTAAAAATTGCAAGTAAAACAATAAAATTGAACGTTTTGTGCATTCGCTCTTCTTCAGCAAAACATTAACCTGAAAAAAGCATGAAATGAATTTGAAAGTTGATAAATTGAAAAAACAAACAACAAAAAACTAACCTATAAAAAACTACCTGTTAACTATTGACAACGGAAAAGAACTAAGTTGGTTGTTTAAAATCGGCTCATTTCTTAAAGTGAAGAGAGCTTCTAAAATCCTTAAATCGGAGGCAAATTTAGATTTAGTAGGAATTTTAAAATTACTGATGTCAAATGGGCTATTGCAATTCTCTGAATGATCCCTAATAGCTGAATGGGATCAGGCGTATGATTTGACGAGAATATTCATTTCACACGTAGAATGGCTTACAAAGGCATAAAATAGACGAGTATATAAGTATGTAGCTGGTTTTTTAAGGTAAAGTTTTAACGAGTATTCCCATCAACAACTGGACGAAGAACATTTTGTGAAGACATGTATACATGTTTTTGCTGGGGAAGGGGTTAAATGGAATTCTCCAAACTCATAGTTTGAAATGGAAAAAAAAAAAATTCATCTCATGTCTTTCATAAAATTTTATATTTTATGATGGCATATATTTTGATCAAAAATGAATTTTGAATCTCCATTTGAGTTTTTGGAATGCCCACGTTTTTCCACATCCAATGACACCAAAAGACATCACTGTAGCTCAAAAACTGTCCAATCCTTCCAAAAAAGGCAAACAAACAAACATGAACAATCTCAATTTTTCTTTACTATTATTGGTTGGGTCAGCTAGGACCCTTGAAATCATTATACAGTAATAAAGAGACATAGATGATGACATAGCAGAATTGCGCCGTCAAGAAACGGCAGAGGTGAGGTGTAACATGATGGAATTCCAGCTCCCCCTCCCCTTCCCCCATACTTCAAACCCCCGTAGCGGGCGAACGAGCAAACATACAAACATAATTTTTTTCACAGGATGAACCTGACATCTTACCCTTCCTATAGCAGCTAGAGCCAACATTGCTAAAAAAGTCGCCATTCTGGGGGTACTCTTTCCTTAATTTGAAAGTGAATGTGTAAAAAATGAAAAAACTAATTCCTAACCTGTTATATGTTTGCTTACAGAAAACAGAACTTTGAAACCTACCCTCTTTGTGTTATAGTAGTGTCTAAAAAGGTCCACAGGGGGTCTACTAGGTAGTAAAGTATTATAAAGTAGTAAAATTTGGAAAGTAGTAAAAAGTAGTAAAATTTGCCTCAGGGTAGTAAAAAATTATGAAGTGGAATGAATTTTCTGAAAATTTTAAGTAATGTGACATATGTATGTAGAGTATAAAGATTCTTTACAAATTCATTTCTCCCATAATCAGAAATTTGCCTGGATTTATGGGAAATATTCCTGTAAAGTAGGGTGTAATTNGATGACATGTTCAGTTGCAGCATCAGGTATTGCTCGAGGTCTTCCGGTGAGTCGATCTGGCAGCGTCTTGAATCTGAATGATGTAAAAGCTACGTTGTGCCTTTTTCACTTGAAACGTTTCTAAGCTCTAAGTTTCATAACCGGCATCGCAATCAGATAAAACTGTTAATGTGCACTTACATCAAATTATTAACATACGAATTATTTGAAGCTGGTGGTTGTAACGATATAAAATAAATAGAAATTCAACGAACTATACAAATACGAACACCTACACAATCCTAAATTAAAGTGCTTTAATTCAACAAATTTTGACTGGAATTGTGAAAAGACATAAATTTTCGTCCGCTAATATCATATTTATTGCCTAGTTTACGAACTTAAGAGACTTTAAAGTACGTGAAGGTGGATGAAAAAAAATTTGAGAAAATTATCGAGAATACTTCAGGCTCAAAAGAACACCCAAGATTCATGTTAGTAACCACGATTTAATAAGCTCTAGAAAGCATGGAACAAGCATCTAGTGTCAATTGCTTCTCGTTTTAAGTGTAATTATCAAATTAAACCAAAACTAAATTAAACTCTAGAAAGCATGGAGCCGGCATCGAGAGTCACGCGAAGAATTGCTTCTCGTTTTCAAAAATTTTTTATTTTCAGGAGAAATTGTCACTACATTGGAAATGAATGACCGGCAGGAATGCTCCTACCGTGCGAACGAATGTACAAAAATCCATTATGTGATATAGTTTAACTATGATGGGTAAAAAAGAATTGTTGTTTTTTCCATGCCCTGAAATATTTACTTGATTCACGTCGATAAATGAAACCCCTAGCCTGCATGCGTGACATAAGCACAAGTTGATATTTATCATTCCCGCTTGAAAATACCAAAATCATTTTATAGGCAGTGTTTATAAAGTAATTAACTGAAGATACTTATCATCTCAGTAACACGAGGGTAAAAGCAGAGGCCAGACAAGCTCGAATATGCAAGAAATGGAGAGCCCAAGTTGTTATAATTGATTTCTGAAGAACGTCAGAAGTTCCGTGCACTCCTGCAATGACAATAATTTGCGTGGTAACACACTGATTGGAAGTGGTCGATAGCACGAAAGTTTATTCAACTCAGGGTCCTTGTACTGTGTTGTATGTTCTCAACGTGTACAAATTGATGAATAAATATTTTCACGCTCGGCTTACTCCTTATGCACAGTGCCTTAAGGAAATGAAAATTATACTTCTTCAATTACTTTGACATACCATTGAATTGCAGCTTATATTATTGTCCAACTCAGTCCTACAACCAATGAAAGAGATCATCCACAAGGCGACATCGTTCCTTAGTAAGTCTTCGCATGGAATTCGTTTACGCACTTCGAGATACTTTATTTATTTCAAGAGAACATACTAATGGAGAAGCACACCGCCATCAGTCTAAATTCTCGGTCTGAACTGCATGGAGGATATTGGATTTTTTCGTTTTCCACTCAGGAACGAAGTAGGAAAATTATTTGTTCTCGTACGATTTGGTAGACAGCATCCGTCTTCCTCAGATTTGTGAGCTACTAATCACCCGCTACCCATTTTATATCGTTAAACGCGTCTCTCGAATAAAGTAAATTAAATACCACCTTGATTTACTGTCTTCTACAATTTCCGAAGCTTGTCCGTTCTCTTCGTCTTCCCGCCATACTTGAAGACGCAATGCAACGAGAAATCCGATAGTCTTACAAAAGGTATATAAACTTCTCACGTTGGCGTTCCATTGTAATTTGATAAGACATGAAGTCGAGCTTATCTTAGCAACATAAAATAGCTTTTATCCTTCTCGAATCTTCATGAATTCAAAAGGCAATTTTTCCATTTTTGAATAGCGTCTAACATCAATTGTTGAAATGTAGAAATTCCACAAAATAAGCATTTTCATCAATCATTTGCATGCACTAAATAATGGCTGGTTGGGTTCATAATGTGAAAAATAGCCAAATTTTATTTCATTGTTCAGTTTTGTGCGAATTTGTCATGAGTGTGAGGTATTTTTCCTCAATTGACAGTAATTACGTCTCTGAATTATTAAAAACTGCATTTTCCAATCAAGTCAACTAAATTCTCTTGATTAAACAAACATCGGCATCTTAGGATGCTTTTTTTTTCAATCGAGCCTGATACATATGATCTTGAGCATTGGTTTTTCAAATGCCTTATAACTAACATTATATATAAGACACCATGACGGTTTCCCCCGTAAAGCCGGTACAAATTTCCGACACCTGGGTTGAGTGGGGTATTATGATTGAGCTTTCCCTTATACCCAACGGGGAAAATCGCCGCGCCAGAGCCGGGATACGAACCCTCGACTTCTACATGCAAGGGCGATCCCTTAACCACTGTGCCACTGCGAGCACTGATTCGAAGGCTCCAAAATGTTCCATCGAGTTGACAACGTCATCCAAGCAGCACACTTCAGTCGTTCAGTCGTGATGTCATGATCGCACTTCCTATCTCGTCACCATGTATTTTCAACTTGATATGATTGCTTCGAGAAAACCATTTTCCTCCTTAAATAAAAACAACACCACTCTGCCGAGATGCATCATAGAAGCCAGCGTCTTCTCAGCTCAGGTGATACGCAGGCAGCCATAAAACAGTATTATCTTCCGGTCAAAAATTTCGGAAAAAATCACTTTATTGCCAACGACGAGCAAATGACGTTAGTTTGAGGCAATCTTGCCATTTATTATCGAAGTCACGTCAACTTTGACGTTGTCCGCCGCTCTGGGGGGGCGAGACCTAAGAACTCTGCTAACAGCCAAACGTTTTTTTTGTTTGTAGGCTTGATTTTTATTTTTGCATATGTTCCAGAGGTTTGCTTGCTATCGTCGCTGAGATTCATAGATAAAAAAGAAATTTCTGAATCTAGAAACTCAGCAGGAAAATTCTACCAACAGATCAGTACAGTACGAAATTTCTACCAATGAGTCATTTGAATAAAAGCAGGTTGATGCACGTGATAAACTATTTAAAATTTGTCGAGCACATTAAGATATATGTACTAACTCGAAATGATGGGAACACAAACAGTTCGACTCTAAGACTCATTGTATCCCCAAGTCATTCTATTTGTTTAATAATGTTTTTGAATTGTAATTTTAGCTGAATAGTCAATGAACTGCAGTTTATTGTATTGTAATTGCATTTTAGCTGAATTGCAATTCAATCAAAATTATATTGTATTCTATTTTATTGATGAATTGTAACAAATGACATTTTTTGCTGCACATCTGGTAAGAAATTCAAACGGAAGCACACGACTGTCTCTCTTTTGAGTCCACAAAATTGCTTCCAGGCCCCCAACGGCTGTACGGTCATGACGGTTCCAGCCGTAAACTACCATGACAACTATCATTGTGAGCGATCATTCAGCTGTTGATTGCGTCAATATTGTAAACAGTACGGCTGAACTCTTAAAACCTCATACTCTACATTGGGAAGTTTCGTGTATTCATCAGAATTTCAGTTCGTATTCACGATTTATACGTTCGAGATGAAAACTAATCGATGCCAAAATTTGATTTGCACATTTTTCTGACGCATCCAACACGATAATTAAATAAAGGATATTTTTCAACAGTGGAAAAGCCCAAACTTTGTTTTGTTTAGTGTGTATTTTAGAAAATTCTTCAATAATACTTATCCGGTGATCTTTTATTAGTCATTCATGTATATTCGCAGAAATCAATTTGTAAGAGTTTATTCCAAAAGTTCGCAGTAAAATATTTATACAATCACACTCGAGCACGGTGCAAAATGAAGTTTTTTCACATGTTGGAGTCGTTTGATTTAATGGACGTGTCGAACATTGTGTATTTTTACTAAAACAATCAAACTTGAAGAAAAGCCTGCGTAAAAACAGGCGATTCGAGGCACCTCTGAGAAGGTGGGCACTTCAAGCCCGTCAGCACCTTCACGATGTGAGCTTCATTCATCCGTCATATTCGGTGTGACAGCGGCGCGCTTTTTTTGGCTCTTCAGTTCCCGTCTGATGGATGACTTCTTAGGGATTTGTCAGAGAGGCAAGGGCTGTTTTCAAACATTTTCCGAAAGAAACTTCATTAATCCTAACTCTTTCCTCGAGGCTTTGCCTTAGATGTTCCTCATTGCTTAGTACTTCACATTCTCAATCACGTTGATAGAAATTCGCCACACGATGTTTATAAAAATCAGCATTCAATGTTTATAGAAATTCGGCTTGCGATGTTTATAGAAATTCGGCTTACGATGATCATAGAAATTCGGAATACGATGCTTACCAGTTGTGTATTTCCGACACAGTAGCCAAAATTACCAAATCTTTTATGATGTACTTTCAATAGACTACCCAGGATCACTTTATTTTTATTAAACTTCTTTTCTTCAAACGAAACTATCTAGTAACTGAGAAATAGACCATATAAGTCAAGTAGGATCACGTGGAACCATTCGCGTACTCTGAGCAAGAAAATAATAGCGTACCGCCGCACCCGCTTGAAGTGGCCTCGGTGGTTAGTCTGTCGTGAAGTGGTTCTTAACCTGGGTTCGATCGAACCCCTGGGTTCGGCACGGTATAGTTTGTGCACTAATACAGTACATGGTAATATACATATGATCTGAATTTGAAAATAAAAAACACATTTTATTCTTCCAACTATGAAGGGCTCGATGAATGCATGTATGGAACTTGTGGGGTTCAGTACCTCCGACAAGGTTAAGAACCGCTGGTCTATCATGCAGTGGTTTCGATTGTACGGGTGTGCCTCGTGTCTAGCTCACTGCAGATTGGCTTCTCGCGTGCCAGAATTTGGGGGAAATTTCCAAGTTATAAGAAGTGCATCAGCTTCATAAACTTAAATGAAATAAACTGATTTCTAGGCAATAAACTCTCAATGCTCAGGTTCAGTGTCATTAACTCTGAATACTTTCTAACGAAATGCTCGCTATATGAACTTTCATTCAGTAACTACTTCACTCATGCACAAAGATAGGAGATTATCATTAAAATTATTCCGGTACCTATTATTAGGAACAATATGCAACACGTTTTAATTGAAAACCTTGGAATAATAAACCTTGGGCTTTACCGTGAATAATTAAAAAGTGTTTTGCTTCACATCAGCGTTCCAAAATAAATGAATATCAGCAGCACTGTTAGGAGTCATGCATACAGTTTTATTAACTTGAATTATTGGGTTCTTGTTTCCTGAACTCATTCTCAAACAAATGAAAAGCTCTACACCCTCCCATTAGGGAATGACATAAACAAATGTTTAGTTATTACTCTATGTAAAGAAGCTTCTTTAACTGCTCGATATGTTAAGTAGAGATACTTAAACCGCTTTCCACTCAATCAAACGGCTTTGAAAGCATGAAACTGTATTGCAACAAATAGCAGAAAATTTACCTGGAATTGAAGTTTCATCCCGCAATTAATTTGGAAATAAATAATATCATGGAGCTCATGAAACAATAAACTGGAGGAACATTGTTTTGTTCGTATTTTGTGCTGTTGTACTCACCATAAACAGTATCGCTCCTGATTTTGAGAGCCGTATAAATAAATGAAAAGTACTTCCCTTTCGAATGAATAAATAGTGTGATCAGAAATTAAAAGTTTGTTAACAGAGGAGCTGAACTCTTTGAACCTCATATTCTATACTGAAAAGTCTTAGGCATTCATCAGGATTTGAGTCCTCATTTAAGTTCTATACGTTCTAGATGAAACTAATCATCAATGCAACGAATACAATTTGAACTATTTTCCCACGCTTACATTAAATGATCCATCGAACATTAACATCGGCAACATTTGCACTTTGCGGGCAGGAATTTTTCCGGTAAGTCGTTAAAAATACGTTCTCGCATTGTACAGTTCGACGCAGCAACGCTCGGTAGATGACGAAAATCTATTTCCATGGTAAAACATTTATTCCGATTACTTCAAATCGGAAATTTGTTTTTAAAATGAAAAATTCATTCCCATTAGTTCAACTCGAAAACATGCTTCGATAATGAAAAATTCATTCCCATTAGTTCAACTCGAAAACATGCTTCGATAATGAAAAATTTATTCCCATTAGTTCAACTCGAAAACATGCTTCGATTACGAAAAATTTATTCTCATTAGTTCAGCTCGAAAAATTGCATGATGGAAAATTTATTCCTATTAGTTCACCTATAATAATCGGTTTTTGAAAGAAAATCCAGTCAAATTGCAGTTGTATTCACGTAAAGTCTCTATTCCAAAACACTCGTAAACATGGAGAGCAGAATGGGCGCAGCAGACTGTCGTCTCAGCGCAGGTCATGACTCAGAATACTTCAAACATTTGTCTCGAGGAGTCTCGAGTGTAGCAATAAAGTTACCCAAGAAAATACAAAAAATCTTGCTGGCAGCATCTTCTCCGGCCAAGTTGAGGCTCTCGAGTTAAATTCCTGACTGACTTTAGTCAACTCCTGAAGGAGCTTAGGTAAATTCCAGTCTCGCTCGCTGCAGAACACTGAACTCTCGCTGAAAAGAAACTCAAATCCAGATTTTTAAGCGGAATTTTAAAATGCGACAGTCGAGTCGATTGTGTTCTTATTGCTGATGAGTAGGTAAACGTCCGGCCAATAATATTTACACTATTCATAGTAACACATTCACCGTGTTTCCGTGGTTATTAACGGTGGGTTTGTTAGGTGGTAAGTAGCAGAATATGGAAATCCACTTTCCTGCTCGAATACAGATTTGTCCCCGCTAAGAAATACAAAAAATACATGTGTACGATGACATTTCACCTCGTATGATTAAAATCATTTTTATAAAAAGGTTACGAAACAGATGAAATGTCATTCATTTATACCAGTACGTGAATGAGCAATTTAGCGAATGGGACACATATGACCCAATACGCCGCGGGGAACGTGTTAATTCATGAAATAGATATGAAAGTTATTTATCACGATTATGGTTTTAGTACAATGGTCTCTGATTTTCTGTTCTGTATAGTATCATGCGATGGAAAACATCATGAGTGACTTCTTCTCTCATGAATGTTTTCTTGATTCCCATTATTGTGGGTCAAATTCGCGTCTTCTCCAGCGGTGGGCAAGTTTCTTGAGGGTGTAGGAACAGAGAAGACTGTTGTGGGCCAACGCTGATCTCAGAAGTTGATGATAGGATACCCTAGAAGTCACGGAACTTATTCGGGCCTACAAGTAGCTATACTCTAATAAGTCAAATGTACTAGACTTCAGAAGTAAAATACTGCTGCATGGCTTGCGGCAAACAAATCGTTCAAAGTGCTTAAATTGTTTTAAATTGTTCTATCGTAAATGCGTCAACTGTGACACGCATTATACTATGCAACCCATCAATAAATAAGGAACGCATTGATTTGTAAGATAAATTAGTTCCTTCAAATCATTTCAGAGGCAATGAAATCTCTCAAGCAATTCTGTAAATAATCGTTAGCTCTCAGACCTGAATCCATTGTCAGTGTTTTATCCTTAAACAAGCCTTAAAAAGTCGCAGATTTCGATTGGTGGCTGGCGATAGCTGGCACTGTTAAATTTTGTCATTCGGTTTTGGGCCACCCGCACCTAAACGGCGAAATGGGCGGGGCGTGGGCGGGTGGTAGTCCTTACACATGAAATATATTTTGATGGTGGATGTCTTGAATAGCAGAGGGGAAGATTAAGGCACCTGCATTCAGCTAAGTCGGCAGTCTTTGCAGGCAACGTGCTCCGTGATTGCAGTGGAAAATGCAAATAGTCATTAAACAGCTATGAAGTTTGGGTGTGATCTCTACTGAATGAATACACCGCACACTATTTATAGATAGCTCACATTTTTTAGTTGTGTTTATTTTTATATTTTTACTTTTTAAAGCAGTTTTGCTATCCAATACTAGCCCATAACAAAAAATTTTTTCTTCATGAAGTAACATTTGATTTGAAGTATATGTTTTCAAATTTAAACCTTCGATTTTCAATCCCATATCTAAAGAAGTGAAATTATTTTACTGTAAAAAATGTTTTATTTCTATTCTAACGTCCAAATAGTACCAAACATAATTTCATTTGTACGCCAGTACAATTTCATATCGCATTTTAATCAGCTTAACACTGCGTGGATACACAGAAACAAATGAATGTACATGCGCACATAGACATCATAGTCTAAAATTATTGGAGTCCCTCCTGAGGGAAGCGTTTTAATGGGGAGCTTAATATGTTGATGGCGCTGTTGAATAGAGTAGAGCGCTCCCTGAGACAGAGCTCAACTTACCCAACTTACCTCAATTGTCGAGCGTCGCCGAGCCGAGAGCTTGCATTCAATGCTTCCTTCTCAAGCTGGCTCCGAGAAGCGAACGCTTTGGGTGGTGCGCCAACCAAGAATAATTGTACCCGTTCTCAAACAGCGCTTTGGCTGGTGCGACAACCAAGAATTGTAGGCGATCTGAAACAGCTCTCTGGGTGGTGTTACAACCAAGAATTGTACCCATTGTCAAACAACGCTCTGGGTGGTGCGACAACCAAGAATTGTGCCCATTCTCAAACAGCGCTTTGGCTGGTGCGACAACCAAGAATTGTTGGCGATCTGAAACAGCGCTCTGGGTGGTGTGACAACCAAGAATTGTACCCATTGTCAAACAACGCTCTGGGCGGTGCGACAACTAAGAATTGTATCCGTTCTCTAACATCGCTTTGGCTGGTGTGACAACCAAGAATTGTGCGCAATCTGAAACAGCGCTCTGGGTGGTGCGACAACCAAGAACTGTACCCGTTTTCAAACAGCGCCCTGTCAAATGGAGCGAGCGCTATTTACATGCACGGCCCCGCGATGAGAGACGACTAAAATATGCTGAGCTGAAATGAGACACCGCTAAACAGCCATCATTCACAATAATTGGCATTCGCTGCGAGCAAACATTGTGGTCGACTTCAGACGCTCCTGTGATATAATGCAAGCTCCGAGCAGTTCGAGGCTGCGCGTTTTTTGGCATCTTAATTAGCTTCTTTCGCTTGTCTTTACGTAGCGAGGGGAGTGTTTTGTGAATAGTCTTTATGTCGGGATCTGACACAGTCTTGAAGTCATTTCAGGGCTCCCACTGCGTTGATATGCTCGCCTACGACTGTATGAAGCCATCTCGCCTCCGTGTGTTTGTTTCTCACTCGCGAAAAGGAACTTCTCCAAATAATTTTATCGGTTGCTGTGTTCTTGCAGGTGGCTTTTCATATTTACTATGTTGGTGGTTTATTTCCCTCGACAGAAAGTAATTACCGTGAAAAAAAAATGTGACACGATATGTGAATGTCAACATCTTAGAAGAATTCGCTAAAATATGCTGATTTTTTTCTATTTTCGTATAAGTTGAGCAATGCCAAGAAAAATTGAGAAATTGTATTGTGTTTTGTAATTGATAAATAGATATTGGAGCTTTATATAAATTCAAGAAAAATTTAACATTTTCTAAATGCAAAACAATCAAAGTAAATTCTACCAAGAATATTCGTCAATTAAATTGAAAACATTTTTGAGCACACTGCATCATCAGATCATTGTTGAAACATCAGCAAAATGAGAGAAAATACCGAGTGCGTCAGTGAAATCGAACTTTTTGAAGTTCTTAAAACACAGAAAAATAGGTAAAAAAAATATATTTGGTAAATAAATAATTAAAATAAACAACCACTTGATGTACAATAACTGAAATAATTTCCAACAATTTCCACTGACGAAAATTAGCTCACTAAAGAACACTCGCACAGCTACATCTAAGGCACCAGCTCTTTCCTGCGACACTGAAGTATATGAAATCACAATCGGCGTTTTCTGGCACCGAGCTTCGTTACGCTGATACAAATTTACAATGATCTTGGAGTCCAAATGAAAATCCTTTTCCTTGACTCTAAACCCAACTGCCTGAAGTGTAAGAAATTCCTGCATCATCACTAAGTCAGAATTTTCAAGTCATTAAAATATAAAAGCAAAAACTACGGTAGGCAGGAAGGGAATCTCACAGGAATTTCAGGTAAATAATTCTAAGAAACTCAAAGTCGGAAACTGTCTACAGGTTAGGAAATCTACAAAGTGCTATCTATAGGTTAGGAAATTTGGAAACAGGGCAAGTGAGGAGTGTTAGAGGAGTGAGACAGGGCTGTACTCTG
>JACJUY010005976.1:0-30201 GCA_014220935.1 Platorchestia sp. MABIK | reverse complement strand
AGCCTTAAGAAACATTCTACCTCTGTATCACCTGTGGTAAATAAATTGTTTAAATTGTTTAAAAATTGATTAAATTCATGTTCATTAAGTTCATGTCTCCACCATTCCTGTTCATTAAGTTCATGTCTCCACCATTCCTGTTCATTAAGTTCATGTCTCCACCATTCATGTTCATTAAGTTCATGTCTCCACCATTCATGTTCATTAAGTTCATGTCTCCACAAGACAGGAATCACAAGTAATTTTTCACTCAGTCGTTCGTTTGACTTCGTACGTAGGCAATTTTTTTTCGAAGGAATGTTCATTTGTGAGCAATGTTCAGAATCCTGCTGGCCAGAAACGTTCAGAATCCTGCTGGCCAGAAACGTTCAGAATCCTGTGTGAATAATATGAATAAATTCTTTTCACTTTGTCCCCAGCAACTTTTGTGTCGATGTATTCGGTAATGAAGAGAAATGAGTGTAAACCTTTTGAGGAATGTGTCAGAAAATGATGTTTTCAGCTTATGGCAACATATCATCAACTATTTAATGTCAGCATGTTTGTACTCATATTACCATTATTACAACCATCATCAGTAAACACGCACGGGTATCATTTGATCACCGACATCAGAATTAGGAAAGAAATGCCACTCGGTAGCGAGCTTCAAAGAACACATTGTGGAACAAATCTAGTAACAAATGCAGTACATTGAGACTATTTTTGAAAAGGATCTTTTTGTCCTATGAGGTGTTAAAGGAAAATCAATTCTCTACGGTATGGTCATTTCAGCTGGCGTCTTGTTCGAAACTACGATCAGTATTCGCTTCTAAAAAATGACGAAAAATAGAAGAATTTCCGTTCAACGATTTAAGGGGCTAATCAATTCCAGGAAATTTTCATCTAAGTTAAATACCTCAGTGACCGAAAATAACACTCATTACCTTCTGGTTCCTAGATGATTTTGTACAAATTTTAAAATCATTTTTCATTAGGCAATTCAGCCATTTGCAGTCAAGTTGCTCATTTTACGAAAACATTTTTCACTTCAACTTTTTCCCAAATAAACTGAAAGTATAAAGATTTTAAAGCAACACTTTGCACCATTAACACGCAAAATGACTCGAAATAATGACCCCAACATTGCAGCCAAATTGCCTCTGGAATCTGTTTCTGGCCAACGCGGAATAAAAATGGTCAATCTTCGGGTCCTGACCGTTCAGAACAAAAGCCCGTCGAACAGGTCGGCGGCAGGCCAGTTTTTAGCAGGAAACGATTCTCGCGGCGCTTTCTTGTGGCAGCAGCCCTGGGCCTGCCTCACTTAATTGCACTTGGAGACCTCGGCGCTGCTTCGACGCTTTGCAGCTTTCTCAATTGATCTCAAGTCGAATGCTTATTATTACTATAATTATTATTATTATTAATATTATATCTAATCTCTGATGAAACGTTGAAATTCTACAGTTTTTGAAGAAGTCGCTGAGTGATCGACGCTTTGCAGCGTTCCTCAATTGATACAAAGTCAGTTGGTAAATCAGTTAAATATTAAGCTTTTGACCAATAAACATCATTTCCAAGTAGTTTTCCATGTGTTTCCATGCATCATTTCCTACTTTAGCCCATTCCTGATATTGTGCTACACGTGAGTATGCTCTAAAAATATTCGGAATCTTAGTATTCAATATCCTTGACAGAGTGTGTTGGCGGAGGAGTTGATTTAACCACCACCCTCTCAACATTCAGCTCTAACATCCAATAAAAGTTTCATTGACGCCACTGTATTCAAAAAGTGAAGTAATGACAGACTTCTTTCGTGACACTTGACATTTTACCACGATTCGGCGTGAGCTTATTAGGACCTAGCTGGCCTACATTACTTCTTTTAGCACTACTAGCACTACTACCACTTCTGCTATTACCACTACACACAATGAAGTCATCGCTGCATACTAATAGAATTGATTTTGGCACAATTACTAAAGCGAAAACTTAATAACGTTTGACTGAAGTTGTTAATTACAAATTGGTTATTATTAGTATTATTATTAGACCTTTTGCGGCATGATAGTCATCACGAATGAACAGTCCTGCGCGACCTCGCTGTCTCTCATGGTGCAGACGTGAGCAAGTGAGGCGCTGTGGCCAGTAATTTACTTCGATTAGAAGAGCAATGTACCGTACACCGAATAGGTATAACCACATATCTTAAATGTTACTGATCTGACCCCGACATTTCCTCATTTCTGAGTGAAGAGCTACGATTTTGAAACCAGCTATTTGTGAATATTTTTAACAGTCTTTCTCGTAATAAGGAAGGTTTTATTCCCTAACTTAGACCACAGTCAGAGCGAGCGGATGTCGCTGGTGCTCGACGCAGCTTTCATTGAAGCTCATTGAGGGTAGCAACTAAAGCGCTGAACTTCATAACAAAGCAACATCACAAGTTCAGGCAGTGTTGTTTCTTCAACACTTTTACTCTTATTCAAACACTTCATAACAAAGCAACATCACAAGTTCAGGCAGTGTTGTTTCTTCAACACTTTTACTCTTATTCAAACACTTCATAACAAAGCAACATCACAAGTTCAGGCAGTGTGGCTTTTTCAACACTTTTACTCTTATTCAAACACTTCATAACAAAGCAACATCATAAGTTCAGGCAGTGTTGTTTCTTCAACACTTTTACTCTTATTCAAACACTGCATAACAAAGCAACATCACAAGTTCAGGCAGTGTTGTTTCTTCAACACTTTTACTCTTATTCAAACACTGCATAACAAAGCAACATCACAAGTTCAGGCAGTGTTGCTTCTTCAACACTTTTACTTTTATTCAAACACCTCATAACAAAGCATCCTCTCTTTGGATCGCCTTTGTTGCAGATAGGGAGGCTTAAACTAACTAGTAATCTTCATAAAAAAGCAACAGCACAAGTTCAGGCAGTGTTGCTTCTTTAACATTTTTACTCTTATTCAAACACGTACTTCAATTTTTAGTTGGTTTTTTAGTCTCTTCATAAAGCAGCGTTTTGACATCTGAGCTCGTTTTACGAGGGTCGAGGAAGCCTCATCGCACGTAATTTTAGAGCTCTAGAACGACCTGATAAACTTGGGTCGCCTCCTTTTGTAGCTGACCATTCAAAGGGCCACCTCGGTGTGTAGGGGGCTGTTTTGAAACACTTGCAGCTGTAAAATTGTGCTTCGCTCTCCGAATAGTGTGACTATGTCGCTTGGGCTCTTAGTTATAGTTGTCTATACAGCGCAATCATTTTTGAATTAAGACTTGACTATGATCCTTGGTGTCTTAGTTATAGTTGTCTATACAGCGCAATCATTTTTAAATTAAGACTTGACTATGATGCTTGGTGTCTTGGTAATAGTTGTCTAAACAGCGCCATCATTTTTGAATAATGACCGTCATTTTCGTGTTCTATTGTGCCAAGAACACTGATGGGAAGAAATTTCGAAACATACAGTAACTTACACAGTTCTTTAATTAAGGAAATGAAATTTCATTTCGTACGATACACAATCACCATATTGACACTTTACAATTTTTATTCAAACAAATAATTAATTGGATCGGTGAGTCTAACAAATGTTATTAATTACCAAATAGCGCCATTGACGATTTCAAAGAAACTGTTTTTCCTCTTGATATTGGTAAAGAGTCAACCAAAAGTTTTTAATCCCGTGTGAAATGTTTTAAGTTCTTGATCAGTTGTCTGATGAGCATCATGATGTAATTTGTTTTTCCAACTCTGTTTTCAGGTGAAAAATCATTAGCCATCCTTGAGTATTAAAGAATATTCATTCATATATTCATTTAATGAATATTTTAATGAATATTTTTAGAATATTCATTTGCGGTGTTCTGTTCAAGATTTGCTATGTAATCTTGTACTAATAAGATACAACGTCAACAATACTCATTGATTTTTGTAACAATACACGTTTCATAATTACCTGAGCGTCTTATAACATCACCCGGATGTTCGCTGAAGTTAGGTAAATAAATTACATGTATTGCATTTCACATTGAAGAAATTACTGATTGTACAATGGTAATTTTTCCAGTATACGTCCTGTACCGCGAGGGTGATTACGAAAAGTTTATTATATCACTAAATTTCTCGAAGGTAAAAATATTCGGACCTCTTTCTTTCTGATAGTTTTGAACGTGATGTGGAAGGTAAACAAAACTTTGAATTTGCATTCTTTTATAGTCAACAACTAAAACTCAACAACGTAAATTTCCACTTTTCTTGAGGCAGGTAACTGAACCATAAAATGTTGACTAATGCTGCCACAGATCGCGTTCAAGCGACTCAGATAGCGCTCACTAGTGCTGGACATCGCCGTGCACCGCCGCGCATAGTTGTGCAGTCGGTGCATCACAGCATTCCACGCTACCACAAAAGCACAACAGACCTGGCCTCGTTCTTCTCTCAGCTGCCCTCACAAATCGTTGTTAATAAAAACATTTTCCTTCGTATGTTATTTGTCTCCAATGCTTAGCTTCCATCTAAAATATTTTTTCGCTCAAATCAGAATTAAACTTCATCAAAAGAGTTCAATCGTACACGACAGGAAAAAAACATTTCTTGAAGGGTCTTATAAAGAGTTAACTTTTTTATTGAGCCGGCCGTTCCCTATCGCTTTTCTCTATGGCCTTTTTCCATTTAGCTTGTGACTCGATAAAATTTGAGAACACACGAGGGACTGCGAGCGGAGATGATTGCCAGAAAGTTCCGTTCGTTAAGGCCCTTGAAAATTCTCTCAAGTATATTCGAGTTGAGCCTTTAAGGGAAGTCAATCCTGTTGAATTTTATCTCATTTTCGATGAAAAAATGAATTAATCTCTAGGGGAAAACAAGCGATGGCTGTAGCATAGCCATCGTTCTCTTATGATTTATTTTTTGCGTTGCTTTTAAACGTTTTGTAACCGCTGATGATGCAAACATAGTCATCAAAATTTGTGTATTCGGATTGAATTTAAAAACTCACCGTGACGTGAATAATTGTAATTCTTACAAAACTATGCTTGGTTTGATCCAGGGGAGCTTTATGTTAATGAATAAATCTGGCTTGCACATTTTCTAAGTAACTTCTCACATTTTAAAGCAATTTTAGATTCAAACTGGAGATGACCTATGTTAACATTTTGCCTTGTCATTTCTGCTCAAAACAATGTGTTGCTAAGACATATTTGCTTGAACTTTAGCACAGTATTTAGGTAAATGTAATTTTTAAAAATGAAATGACCTATCTTCAAGCACACTGTTGGTGTTATTCATTCATTCATTCATTTATCAGAAACTAATATGTGTAAAATTTTAAAACTTATTACTACCGATATCATTGTTAAAGAGAGCCGTCAAAGAATTCCTTTGTTACAAAAACAAGAGAATACAATAGTTTTCTGTATTATGTCTGTTTTTAAAACTTGAGAAGAAACGAAAATGGACCCACGTAATTTTGCAGTAAAATTCACTGTTGAAAATCTTAGAAGCCGTCGATCCAAAAGCCCGAAGTAAGTCCAAGCCATTGGAAGTCCCTCGAATTCGAGAATAATCTTGAAAGCTCTCATTACAAGAAGCCTAGGGTGCTCAGTGAGGACGCTCAGATTTTAGAGCAAAATTTCTCCTGATCATTTCGCTGATGATTTAGGTATAGGAAAGCTCCAACGAACCACGGAAATATCTTAAGAAGTGAATCTCATAGATCTTGTTGAGGAAAGGTTTCGAACAAATTAAGGTCATAACCCAAAGCTTGTGCCATACGATAACGAAAGAAAGTATCGGTGTCCAGTCGAGGAAAATTAGCTTCATTGTATTACAGGAGCATGTGTTTGAACTGCCAAGTACAGAATGTGGTTAGAAAAACTGTGAAGTAGTGTTAAGTAGAAGTAGTAGTGCTAAGTAGTAGTAGAAGTAGTAAAACTGTTGAGTAGAGTTAGATCGCAGGCTATAGATCAGGGACAACGCAGTCACATCAGATTTCGACGCTTCGGACTTCAATATTTTATTGCTGAAGAAAAAGTAGCTTTCAAATAACTTGAATGGGCAAAAACCCAAAAGTTAAACTTTATCAGGTCACTGCGTGATCTGCAAAAGAAAGCTCCTCTGTACGCAAAATAACCTGAATTATCAGAGAAAGTTAATCGAAAATTTTGAAAGCCCTTACAAGACATTTTTGAATCTAAAAGAAGTTTTCAGCCCCCAAATTCAGCTTCATTTAAGCTCTTAGGACAGACTTATAACGCTGACATTGGTAAGTTTGTAAACGCTTGAATACATTCGAACATCCAACTGTGCTTCTTTCCCATTTATTCAAGAAAATTCGCAAAATCACGTATTTTCCCTCATTTCTGGGCCAGCAACACTTTTTAAATCCCCCTGTTTTTACCATAGATTTCAATTTGTAAGATAGACTCACAATTACATGATAAAAACGTAATTAAGGCTTTGCTCGTGGCAATTAAATTATCTAAATTTTTACTCTCAGAGTTTTAGCTTCCTGCATGTGTTCCCCAAGATATGTGGCTTAACTTTGGAAGACTTCGTAAGGATT
Organism: Platorchestia sp. MABIK; assembly: GCA_014220935.1. Lineage (NCBI taxonomy): Eukaryota > Metazoa > Arthropoda > Malacostraca > Amphipoda > Talitridae > Platorchestia > Platorchestia sp. MABIK. Next base: position 23,647 of record JACJUY010005976.1, on the reverse strand, counting down.
AATCCTAATTTAATCTTAATATTCATAAAATTATTTTTATAAAAAATCAATTGTACCGAGCGTCAGTATTTTAGGTATTCATGCCCTTATTGTTTGTAGTGCAGGTGAGTGAAAAAATTTCTAACGGATTGAAAATTTTCACAAATTAAAAATATTTATCGTAGGGGTTAATATTTACTAGAAAAATTCGTAAACTGAGTTTACCGTAACTGGGCAGTGCATAAGTAATGCAATTAACAGCCTATACATGGACGTTTTGTTTAAGCGCTGACGCCTCTGAAATGGACAGAAAATTCCGCTACATCCGGTTGCGTCAAGAAGGATTTTGTTAGATCGAAGTGATTTTCACTCCTGCAAAATGGATTTCGTTTAATCGAAACGAAATCGGATTTCGTAAATTAGCTGCTCTGAAACGATAGAACAGTACTCTCAAAATCAGCCTTATCAGTCTTCACTGGCAATATGTATGCTGAGGTTTATCTTACCCAAATTACTGAAATTTACCTTCATGTAAAATATGCTTGGTTAATTATGGTAAAAATGGGAAACCAATGCCAAATCAAAATTTTCTAAATCTTTCTCATACATGTATGTCCGTTTTATACCAGAATCATCCACGAAATGCAGATGGGAATTTTGCTCTCAAATGTGAGCGTCCTGACTGAGCACCCTAGATTCCTTTTACTGAGCACCCTAGATTCCTTGTCCAGAGAGCTTTCAAGATTATTCTCGTAATTAAGGGGCTTCTGCGTACTTTATTTTAAAATTCGATTTTCTCCTGATGAGTAAACTCGAAACTTTTTACTTTATTTACATCTCAATTTATTTTACTATTATTGGTCCTCCATTTCACCCACATGGCTGTAGGATGCGATAGCATTTTCATGTTAAATTCAACAAGGTCTGCAGTCGTCAAGACTGCGAAGAATGAATGAGTGAATGAATGAATTTGTTCGATTTATCACAGACGAAAAATTCCCATTTCAATCTACAGGCTTCAGTTTAAAAAGATCGCTTTGTGACTAAATTACTTCTACGGAAATTCACAAATCATTCTAACACAACCATACAGCCTCTTCAACAAAACGTTTTCCTCATACACGCCTTGCTCGTACACATTTTGCTCGTACGCATTTTGCTTGTACACATTTTGCTCACACACGTTTTGGTCACACGCGCATTGCTCACACACTATGGTCCTGCCTAAATGCATTATCACATCACGAATCACATTACCTCCACAGCCTCAATACAGCGCGACCGCCTTGTTTTTGGCAACATCTGTAGGAAGGCAGCGAGAGGCGGCGGCGACGTAGCATATATTCCAGCGACAGTCCAGCACGCACCATTGCGCTGCTGATGAAAGCTCGCTTCACAGCCGCTATCTCGAGCGATGCTGTCTCGCTTTGCGTCCGTAGAACCCGCGAGATTTTCGGCTGTCGATCCCTTCCAAACATTTTGCGGGTGTACATAGTAAGCGCTGCTGCGATAACGGGAATGTTAATGATCGTCAATATCGGAAAGTGTTCTAAGCTTAACGCTTTCGAGAAACGCAAAAACTTGGAAAAATGCCGATGATGTGAATGCTTTTCTTGGGCATTGATTTATTATAAGGCACTCCAGTAGAGACAGTGGAGCAAGTGGTCGGATACTGAGCTTTAAGTTTATTCAGGTTTGACCGCTTTCAGAATCCGAGACAAAGTTTCCCTACTCGAGAATCCCGTGTATCGCTGTGTAGATTCGAAATTTAACTTAACAAGTGAATAATTACAACGCAAATGACGTTGCTCAAAAGGCTCAAAAATTGTGCTAAAACAGATAACGCCTCATTTACTGTTGAACATATACTCTGTTTCTTACTCGTTCTTTCAACTTCTGTTGTTAACCACGCTAAAAAAAATATGAGGACGTCTGAGTGCAATATCTGTACTTTCGCTCAGGATTATTTATCCAACACAGATATGCCCTTTTTATGTTTGCTGGATATTTGCTCGTCAGCTGTTGGAAATGGCATATTTATTCACATTCATGCAACATAAAAACTACAATAATTAACAAGCTGAAAGATTTTGGGCAACTCACAGTGTTCTTTCAAAATAGGGAACAAATGGAATGAATGTACTCTTCTTCGATCAATTAAAACACCTGGTGCCATGAAGCCTTTGTTGGTATATACTTGACTTCTCTAATTTGATTAATCAATTACTAATTATTAGATACCCATGAAGATGTTTAATACATTATGTTTTGGAGATATTTCCTAAAATATTGGAATGTATTAGAATTACGAGTAATGTAATGTATTCTAATGTATTAGAATACATTAGAATGTATTAGAATTACGAGTAATGTAATGTATTCTAATGTATTAGAATACATTAGAATGTATTAGAATTACGAGTAATGTAATGTATTCTAATGTATTAGAATACATTAGAATGTATTAGAATTACCTAGCGGGGAGATTGATGATGTTTTCACTTAATAAGCATTTCCAAAACACTAACAGTATTTCTGAAATGTTAGTTCATGAAAAGTTGAATTGATGGTGGCGTAGCAGGTATGCCACAATCATGAAGGTGACGTAGCAGGTATGCCACAATCACGAAGGTGACGTAGCAGGTATGTGACAAAAACATTCCGTTTGAAGAGTGCAAAGCGATATAAGCACTCACAACAATCTGATAGAGAGAGGAGGGAGAAATTAAAACCTAAAACTCAATCGTTGAAAAGAAAGGAACCTAAGGACAATATTAATTGAAATGAAGACAAGCCTGTATGTTAACGATAGCTCTCGTTAGAGGGTTTGCGCTTCATGATAAATTTCGTTGAGAGAAACCAAGCTTTCATGAATGAACGTTCTGTTTGAATAAGCTCTAGATTTTAACATCTTATATGATACCATTCAGAATCAGCCTCTTGAATACGATTCTGTTTGGCGCTTTCTTTTGAACTAAATTTGGCGCATCGAGAACAAAGAAGCCACCCACCGTGAACCGTTCGACCTCCTCCATCCCAACCTCAAGATCGTTTAATGTTCTCTGCGTTTTAATTTATTCTCAGTATTTACTGAAGACCCTCAAGTGATTGAACTGGTTCCATCAAAAGATTCAAAAGTTTCTTCAAAAGATTCCCGACATCATGCCTTTGGTTATGCATGTTGTGATTCGATATCAGGTGAAATTCAGTAGATGGTTTTTAGAATAATGACTTTCTTGTAATGCTTGAAAAACGATTGATTGTGATTTAACTGGTTCTCTCAAAAGATTCAAAAGTTTCCTCAAAAGATTCCCTAAATCATGCCTTGTTTCATTAGGTTTCATTTTGTTATGCATGCCATTATTCGATATAAGGTGAAATAGATGGCTTTTAGATTATTAACTCTCTTGGAAAGTTGGAGAAACAATTCATGGTATGAACATTTGCGGAAACCTGGAAGATATTCAAAATATGTTCCCAATCTTTCAAGAGACTTTGAATGAATGGATGAAACATGTCAGTTGTTAATTTTCTTCGTCATTCTCAAAAAAGATTTTACAAATATTCAGGTCATTTTGCATAAACCAATTTCATATTTTTGCATAGCGCGTCTCCGCTGTATCTTTTTATGGTAAGCCTAGTAAATATATTGAGGGGACGATCATGTTATGCAGTTCAGTATTAACGGACTTGATGCTGGGAAACTATCTACAAGTTTTTATGATGCATGTTAAATCTAAGTTTTTAAGTCTCGTCTTGCATGCAGAGTTTCGGAACTTCTTGTCGGTAATAATGGGCTGATCGATCACAATTTTTTAAGTATGTAGTCCTGCTGTTGTATATACTATTGGTTGAGTTTTCTTTGCTGATAACTTTATCCAGTGCTTATTTTTTCCAAAATTTCACCCATATTCTGTGGCGAAAAATTCCCGAAAAAGTTCAAAAATTTTCTTGAGTGGTAGTACTTTTTTCTCAATAGGACAAAAATATTTTTGAACACATGTTTACGAACATTTCTAAGCAATGTTTCTCACTGCTTCAAATTTTGAAAGGGTAGCTTAAGTTTGCTCATACATGCGCAATTATTGCGCATAGATTCCAACTTTCCCATTGTAATAGACAACGCTCATAAACACACACTCTGCTTGCGTATGGCCAAGCAATCAACAGCACAGCTGAGGGCTGCACAGAATCAGCAGGTAAAGACAAAATCTACAGGTACAGATGAAATCAACCGGTACGGAGACGAAAGAATTTGCAGGTACTGAGATGAAAGAATCAGCAGGTACTGAGATGAAAGAATCAGCAGGTACTGAGATGAAAGAATCAGCAGGTACTGAGATGAAAGAATCAGCAGGTACTGAGAAAGATGTAGCGGTGCTGCTGTATTGTATGGTCTACCACACAACAGCATCAGATCTACCTCTAACTAGCACTACAGCCTTAGGTTAGGTCAAGTTATTAATGGATATTTCTAATTTCCGTACATGTAATTTAACGATAAACACTTAATTTGTAAATCTCAAACTGCACCTGAGTAGGCGATATCTGGCGGTAGACCTCACGCTAGTGTAGCACCGACGCATTCACCGAGACTTCGACAGGCCAAGAAAGGCTGCGAGGATTTTTCTTTCACAGTCATCCATAACCAACGAGATGTAGAGTGAGCGACCTCATATAATAATGCGTCACATGGTGATGTGCGTGAAAAGAATTTTACCGTCGGCAATACTTTTCCATATGAGGGTCCATGTGCTTGGCTAACATGACGCTTGTGTCATGAGCTTCTAAATGTGCGGTATATTTAATGAATATTGTGTTCACTGCTCAATAAAAGTATATTGCACAAGAATATGAAACCTTACTTTTCGAGCGGTGAAAGTACGCGAAACCAATTCAAGGTCAGATAAGTGGAAGTTTAAGCAAAATTGAACGACTTAAAAAAGTTTCCAATTACTACTAAAAAGTTTCCCTTTGTTAGCAAGGAGAAACGTAACAAGGAGCGTAGACTTGGACTATGTTCAAGTTCATTTATCTCCAACGAAAGTTTTCGCGGCGTAACGACTTGCGCTCATGGACCCGTAGCATCTGTACTCTGGTGCATGCATTTGATGCAAGTGGGTAGAATGGATACACGAACGCTTGCTATAGTATCTGTGTTCTGTTGAATGAATATGAATGAAGCGCGTAGCAAGGATGAACGAACGTATCTAGTATGCTGAGATTCTCCGTTTTTTGTGCCAATGATTTTTCAGTGAGTGGAAAGGAAAATTCATTCTATAAATGAATTTTGAATGATGTTGTAATGGCCTATTCTAGTCGTTGTGCTCGAGGTCGGAGTGCTTTGTTAAAAATAACCACACCCTCAAATGTGGAGCATCGTTCAGGTTATTGAATTAGGTTTCAGAATTGCATCGACTTAACTGTGACTGATTTCACGTATTTTTTGGGAGATTTGTTTCCTTCTCATGATTTTAATGATGCAATAAAATATTTATATTTACTGGAAAAATATTTATTGATGTTTAGAATGACACCTTCTGGTCATGTAATATTTTCTTCTCAATAATTTATCCTCTTGCTTTGAAGGAAAATATTTTATAGAAGATCTTCATCGTTGTTTTGTTGTAAATGTACACGAAAGAGCTCTTACTTTTCTAAAACGACTATTGAATGAACTAGCAAATTTACAAAATATCATCTACGTAAATTATGCATCGCATCCAAATTTACTTCAGGTACTGATGAAAAAATTGAAAAATTGAGTTTGATCTGTATTTCATCTGAGGTATTTTGATGATGCAAATGAAATCTTAGTTTAGTTCTCCGTAGAGCTTAGCACAAACAATCGCTGTCTAGTTAATACTTGCATTCAACCTTTTCATGTTTGCAGTGGATTTATACACGATAGATACTTACAATCAAAAAGAATTATTCCTAGTTTCGCTGTTACTTTGCCAAAATCAAGTAAATTTTTTTGAATAATCAAGTAAACTTTCTTTATGTTACACGAAAGTCTTCGCTGAAGCTTCATTCATAATAATGTGTTCAGAACATATTCGACGCTAACGTGTCAGAAACCTACGAGTTGGTTCGCAAATTTTTAATATAGTGTATTTGTTAAATTTTCAAAAGTCTTAACTATCGTAGCATTTTACATCTTCAATGGAAAGCAACACTTTTTTATGGATTTACGCTAATTCAGTGACTTTGAAAAAAAATAACATGATAAGCAAGAAGTGGAGTGATTTTAATAAAGAAAATACAATGAATTTGAAAATAAGACAACTAGTGCATGAAGCCATGAAAAATACTGTGCCGTTTATGCCAAGAACATTGGAGCACTTACCACTTTATAATTAAGGTTCTGGCTGTTTAAATAGGAAACGTAGACCTTACTCGAATTATTGAAAAAAAACTTCCGCTCAAGTGCACGCAGCCCAGACGAACTTTTTTCCCGGAGAATGCATGTTTATCGCCGCCTAAGCGATTTAATTAGTGGGGTGGCCGAAAACATGCATGCAGGAGGCAAAAAAGTTAGACTAGGAATTGTTTTAATTAATCCAACTAGAAGAAAAAAAGGAATTATATGTGGGTAAATGGAAAATAAAATAGGTTTTAATCTTGCTTCAAGAGTTTAGTGTGTTTATGACATTGAAGTAGTATGTGTGCGTTGAAGGAGTATGTGCAGAAGGGATTAACATCATTGCATAATTTCAGTAACGAATTGGAATTGCAGGAGTACAATTGTCTCCATCGCTTTTAAATGCATCATACTGATATGAGGTATTTGAGTTTTCAAGAAGTTCGGGTAGTAAAAACTATGACGGTGATAACGTATTCATTTGATATATGTACCTATTCACTCATATTTTGTTCGTTCCAGCCGTATACTTTTGCTTACGCCATGATCCTCTGTCAGTAACTCGCCAGTTTTTCAACGGTTTATTCTTTCCAAACCTTGCGCTTCGTTAGCCACGATGCTTTGAAAATAACCCTCAATGTGTTGCATTTTACACTGATGGTTTCGTTTTCGTGGGTGTCAAAAGAGAGAAATTTGCTCTCGAAGGCCATGGACGGTGCGTGCTAAAAATGGTTTTTGCCAAACGTTGTTTCAAACAACATTTGGCGAATGTCACCTTCCACACGCGTTGTTATCGCATAACCGAAAAGCATTTGGAATAAAAATGAAAATATCAAAATAGAGAGGAATTAACTTGAAAAGCTCCTTAACGTTTCTTCTGATCTCAAAATTTTTAAAAAATGTTATTTATTTACGACCTTAAAAATTGACGTTTACTCTAAAATGAATAACAAGATGGAGAGGAATTCAAAATGTTCCATAACCATTTGTACTAACCGCATTATCTTAAAATTGATGTGCACCAGAGCTTGGCAAGACACCATTCCTGACGTGAAGCCTGGCTTCATTTAGAATGCTTCATTTCATCTAACCACAAAATCTTTTAAAAAAATGTCCCCTATTTGCACCCTTGAAAATTGACGCGTACTCAAGTTTGGCACGACACAACTCCTGGGCCGAGCATTATTTAAAATGCTTATTCAAAGTAGTTCATTTCTTTCAATAGCAATTTCTTTAAAAACAAATCTCTGGGTCAGGCTTCATTTCTTCTAACCACAAAATCTTTAAAAAATTTCCATTATCTTCGCCCTTGAAAATTGACGCGTACTCAAGTTTGGCACGACACAATTCCCGGGCCGGGCAGTGATGGAGATCCTGTTTCTGACTCGGATTTCCTCGCAGGTCAGGATGAGCAACGGCAGACTCAGACGCCAGGGCTTGTCTTGACTCAGGGGACGCTCAAATCTTCTCTGCAAAGTTGCCTTATTGGCGAGCCCTGAGGAGGTCCGCTCGGCCTCGGCTCAAATCTCTTGTCCAGAGACCTGAATATCGGCTTCAGTTTATGGATTGGAATTTACTCACATTGGTCATTTTGAGCGCCCACAGTATTTCAGTTTTTAAATTTGCTCACAGGGGGCATTTTGAGCGCCCACAGTATTTCAGTATTTAAATTTGCTCACAAGGGGTATTCCGTGTGCCCGCAGTAAATAAATTTTTTCACAGGGGGTATTTTGAGTGGCCCCTGTAATTAACTTACGGTGATGGGATGCCTTAAATGGTGGTTTGATACTTCAACTTCACAGATGGTTCGTATATGTTGCAATATGAACCGAGCTTTTAATATTAGCGTAAATACTGTCTGGCGCTCTCAATCAGAGATGCAAGTGTTTCCGATTCAACAAAATGAGCAAAAATCTTCGAGTAATTATCCTTGGTTCAACATTAGGACAATTTAGGCTGACTGAAGAATAATAAAATTATTCAAAAACCTAACGTGAAAATTTGATTTGTGCTCGTGTGTTTTCAGTTTAGGAGAAAATAAAATTTAATTTTAATATTCCTAAAAAATAATTCAATTGACATTTAAGTCAAAGTCCCGAATAAGACAAGAATCATGGCCCAATTAAAAATAAATGATGAAAATAAATAATGAAAATCAGCTTTGAAAACAACAATTTCGCTTTTTACGTAAGTTTCATAAAATCAAGCCTGCACTGTCTTCATTACCGAAAGCAATACGTACGCTACGACCGAACTCGGTGACTCTAAAAGCTCAAATCTTCCTCAGAACGAAGCCTCAAAAGAACAGGGACAGGAAACAAGCTCGATTGTCTGCATGTTTTACATGAATCAGGAATCATAAGGCAGATCGGCATACAAAAATGAATGTCCTCCAATGCAACAAAACTTTCCATTTTACATGAAGCAACACGGAAATTGGTTCGACATTTTATTGACATCAATAGATATAAATTTCAGCTGAATAATCGATGCTATAGAAGGTGGTTTGATACAATTCAGTCACACAAAGCCAGTACTCGGCACATCTCTAACGTAGTTTGCATGACTAGAGTCCATCCTTCGCCAGAGCTTATATAAAAAGAGGAGTGGACGCCCATGACAATTTGAGATTCATATTTAAGAGCATCTAGTCTTATGAGTAACATCACATTACACGTGGAAAATAGAACTTCAAAATGATATATTTAAGAAATTTTGAGATATTGAGTCGAGTTTAGAGAGGTGTGCCACAGTACGAGATACAGCGACATCATGCCTTAGAAAAATTTCAGTAACAGTTCATAAATTTTAACTCTTAATTCAACTCGTATCTGAAACATGAGAACACGAATCAGAAATGCTTTTTGGTAACACTTCATAGATGGTTCATATACGTTGCAATGAACCGAGCGCCTAAAATTAGAGTAAATTCTGTCTGGTAACCCTTCATGGTTGATTTAGATGGTTCACTCACATTATAATCCGAACCGAGCGCTTAAAATTAGAGTAAATACTGTCTGGTAACCCTTCATGGTCGATTTAGATGGTTCATTCACGTTGTAATAGGAACCAAGCGCCTAAAATTAGCGTAAGTGAACACGTGGCATCTTTCTCTATGAGAGACAGGTGCGCTCGTATAGGGCTCACGCTACGCCAAGCCGACAAGCAGAAGCAGCGACTCTGCAAGCCGTTCCTCTACATCTGTTTTCAATGAGAAGCCTGTCATAACAAGATACTTTGCCGTCTTGTAGTCAGCTGTTCTCCCGTGAATATTTATACTTCTCTGAGATACGAGCAACTTCAAGAAAAACCCGAGTCTTAAATCGTAGGGCCTGATAACAGGAAACATGCAGCCCGAGTGATAGAAATTTTTGGGTCGCCGAGTAATATCTGTCGGGAAATTGTTTACGATACGAGGGTGGTCTTTGTTTCGCGGGATATATTAAATCCCCCCCTTTTTATGGACAAATTCCTTCCGTCGAAGGAGAAAAACTGCATTTTTTGTCCATGAGGATCCAGAAATTTTGACGAACAAAATAGCAATACTGCAATGTAGGGGGGTTGTAGAATGGCAGCAGAGTATCACGATGCACAATTTCGGAAAGTGCAAACAAATTCATTTTCATGTGAACGGCAAGAGTCACTTACGAGGAAAATGAGTCCTTGCAGAAGTCGGCTTTGTCGTAAAAGGTGCGGATGAAGTTACAAGTTCCAACTTAAGTACCATGGTTGAACATCACCCAAGTGCACAAGAACAGAAAAACTGAACACAGACGTACATTTTTACAGATAAAAAACATTCCTGGAAAGTATATACTACATAGGATGAAGAAAAATATCACAAGCTTTCAATATATACGCTTCATATACGCGCCAACTCAAAACGAATAATACCGTGTAACAGCTGAGAGCGGTCTCTTTTTTGCCAGAGCGCTGAATTTACGGAGAACAAAACGAAGCAGTGAAATTTAGAGGAAGACTCGAGGAATCTTACGCTCGTTACATTAATAGTTTGTGTCGGCCCTAGGATTAAAGAATCGAGAATAACAAACCAACCAATCGACTAATTTAGTGACCTTCACCTGTACTTTCAGCAGCATCGCTTGAAAGCAGTAAAGACTTGTGCTGGCCAGTGGGAGAAACAATACTACTGTGATGCTCAAAGCGCACAACAACAAGCATAAATCATAGAAATGTTTATTCCAAATGGTAAATTCGAAACGAATAATAAACTTATGATGATGTTTACTCCAAACGGTATATTTGATCCAAATATCAAACTCATTGTGCTCTTATAAATGAAATAATAAAGAAATTCATTGCAAATTGCGTCAGGTCACCACAACTTGCCAGAATTGTGTCATTTGTTCAAATTTTATGTTCAGAATAAGCTTTGGCTAGAAACTTTGAATTGAGCCTAAGCACAATCTCATTTATATGTACATCACTTTCATATTTATTAATTATACGGTAATCTTCGGATCTAAAATAAAAAACTCTCATGTACAAGATAAGAAAGACTTTAACGATACACTACAGAAAACAACATTTATGAATAATAAAATTCTCTTACGATAGAAAAATAATATATTTTACTTCTAATGGTTATTCTATATACAGTGACTTTGTAGTGAAGCATAAATTTTAATAAAATTTATATCGATGTTCGAAGTTGAGGTTCGCAACAAGTGTCAAAAAAAACTCACCAATATCAGTAAAATTCAATTCATACACAATGATTGATCATTGTATATGGATTCTCATATTCACAGTCTCGAATTGGAAATAAACTTAAGAATCAGTCCCACTCCTTGGAAAATCAGATGTCGTTTTAAACAGCGTTATAGTTTTTTTAATATTGTATATTAAAAATACACGTAGGTGTACACATACAATAATATTTCTTGTACAAGGGAAGACTATTTGATTAAATAAACGTCTCTGAGTAAATACGTGCAGTAATGCTTACATGTTAGTATCCTGAAACCTTTGTAATTGGTGTTATTTACTGTATGATGCGTTGTTCTTCTAATGGACATAATTTAAAAATTCATGAATCCAAAACATAAAATCAATTTCAAAGAATTATCTTTAAATTACTAAATTACGAGCACAGAATACAAGGACTTGGCTCCAAAAAAATACGTTTATTAAAGAAAATTTGATTACTTGCCCTGCGTAGTTTAGGATTAACTTTCAAATAAAATGTAAATATCAATTAAAATGTAAATCTTAAATCACTTTTTCACAGCATTGTTTATGTTCACTGAAATATTAAAAAAACTGTATCGATCGGATTGATCATAAATATCTACGATAAAAGAAACTGATGAGTGCAGTTTGCGGGAGAAAAATCAGGAGTTAAAGTTCTGCAATACTCGATAGAATACGCAATAATACGCTGACGCTCGCCCGATTGCTGTTGTAGAAGTGTGGTACAGGATGCAACCGGGAAACTTGGAGCTCCTTTTTTTAAATGAACTCCTGATAATATGGTAATTCTGTGACTAAGTGCCTTTATACTGCGGAAACCAAGAATCGATGCAGAATAATTATTGACGTTAGGTAAGAAAGTTTTGACTTCAGAATTTGGCTCACACAGCGTTGTTGCAAATTTCACCTGCAAAATCCTAAGATACTTATTGTTTAACAAAATGGTCATTGTTAGCGTTCCACATGGTCTAACAGAAAATCCTTATCAGAGCAACGCATCATGCAGAAATATTCTGGCTCAGAAACGACAGAATTCAACCGAATAAATAATGTCATTTTATGAAATGTTGCTATAACGTACTAACATAACATCCTTCAAACAGAAACAAATCCAAGTAATAACAAATAAGGCATAAAAATTGAAGATACTCTCAGTGAAAAATTATCTAAGCCATAAACAAATTAGTAAAATGCCTTCTTTTATACAGTAAACACGAATCAACTAGTAAAGATTTCCGCGTATTATGAATATGAAGATTACAACGACACCCACACTTCTCACTAACACGAGGAGCATTGGAAGTATTTTCAGAGAGAAATCATCAAAACCATAAACAAATTCATAAAATTCGTTTTTTTTCGCGAAAACGAATCAACTAATAAAGATTTCCGCGTATAATGGATACGAAGATTACAACATCACACACACGAGCTTCATTGAATGTAAAAGCAGGTAGAAAAACGAGATGCGAGGACTGAGTGTGTAGAGCTGGTGCGTCAGCCCCTCGACTGTGCTGCGCTACCTCAGCGCCCCCAGCAGCGCGCACAGCAGGCAACTCAGCAGTGATGCAGCACCCAGCGCCGCCACTGCGCTGCCTTTGGAAGGGAGAATGGGTATTGTTAGTATGCGCCACGATAGAAGAAACAAGGTAGGTTCAAGCCAGCCTTTTTTTCGTTGACGGCGTGGTTTTGCTGACGTCACGGCAACGAACCAATAGCAGCGCTCATATTGCCCCTGGTAGCACTGCTACCCCCAAATCTGGCAACACTATTGGCCTAGCGACAAGGCGTTTTGGTGACATCATAAAGTTTGTTTGATTTAATGCCATTCTACTGGCTAGCTGAACAAGAGGTGTTTTTTTCCCATGGAAATGACCCTACCTTGCATCCTCTACCGTGGTGTATACCACGGTAGAGGAAACAAGGTAGGGTCATTTCTATGGGGGAAATTACACTTCTTCTTGTTCGGGTAGCCAATAGAAAGGCTTTATTTCAAACTAACTTTATGACGTCACCAAACCGCAGTGTCGTTAGGCCAACAGTGGAGACGGATTTGGGTGTAGCAGTGCTACCAGAAGCGATATGAGCGCTGCTATTGGTTCGTTGCCGTGACGTCAGCACACCCACACAGTCGACGAAAAAAAGACTGGTTTGAACCTACCTTGTTTCCTTTACCGTGGTGTATACCTGTCCTTGTGTAGGAAGAGTATGTTTTCTTCAACACGCGCGACACTTTTCTTATTGTTAACTTTATACTTGCTTTGGTTTGGGAAGAATAAGTTTGTGTTGTCAGTATACGCAACGCTCAGTGCTACAGTATACCTGTCTTTGTATGGGCGACACTGAATGGGTATGGGTTTTTGTCAGTGTGCTCGACAGTTCAGTGTTTACAGTCTTTGTACGTGGAGAATAAGTTTTTTGTCACCATACGCGACAATTCTGCGTTAGCTTATACCTGTCTTTAGACGGGGAGGATAAGTTTTTGTCAGTGTAAGCGACAGCTTACTGTAAGCTAACACTGTCAGTTCGTCAAATATCTTGTTAATATGACACTATTTTTTATATATAGCAAAGTTGTCCCTTGAACAGTACTGCTATTCATTGCAGTATTCATGCTTGCAGTAGCTCGAAATCGAACGAAAGAAAAAATTTAAGCGAGTTTGACGCACACAAAAAAGATAAGTGTACAGGAGGCAAATTCAAAAAGTTTCGGACCTTGGTCCATAACGAAAAGAATTGCGTAAGTTTCTTTAATTTGATTTAATCCCTTTCAAAGAATTCCCCTTGTGAGATCACACCCTCATCCCTGCGGTGTTGCTACTGCTGGTAACATCTCTGCTCTGTCGTAATTGGAATATTCTGGAGCTCTCCATCGATTTTTTCAAATTTCCCTCTTTCAATTAAAGCGCTTCACGTTTGTGAAAGACAGTGAATAAAAAAAATGATATACAAATTCATTCTGTGTAGCCTGATATGAAACATTTATTATTGAACATGTTACTGGGGAATAGAGTAATTAAATATTTCATTATTTATTATTGAATATTTTTCTCAGGAGTAGAGTTATTAAATATTTCAGCATTCATTATTTAACATTATACCGAGAATAAAATGATTGCATATTTTTTTACATCTTATATTGAAAATACTACTCCAAAATAAAGTTATTGAGTATTGATTATCACTAAATTTTTATTTATGTCGTAAATGTTTAATATTTTATTCTGAGCTAATACATTGGAAATTTTATACGTCGCCAAAATATTGAATATTTTACTCGTAGCTGATAGCTGAAATATTGAATATCTTATTCGTAGTCAAAATATTAAATATCTTATTCGTAGCCGAAACATTAAATATCTTATTCGTATTCAAAATATTTAATATCTTATTTGTTGCCGAAATAATGACCATCTTTTTGGTTGCCGAAATATTAACTATCTTATTCGTATTCGAAATAATAACTACTTTATTCTTAGCTGCAATACGGTCACCGTTTTTGCTAGTACTAATTTCCTTGAAAACTATTGATTTGAGCGCACCTGCGTCGGGGGCGCTGGCGAGGAGCTTGTGCTCCATGCGCACCCTGATGGTCACAGACGCGTGCTCCTCGAACTGCCCCAGCGTGAGCTGGCACTCCACCAGCACGCTGCCGCCCGCCTCCGCCACCTGGGCCATCGTGTTCAAAGTGGTTTGTGAGCACAAGGGTCTTTGGAAAATAAATGTTTCAATGTGAAGACAAAGTAAACGACAGCAAGCGACCGTTGCCTGCATCTGCCACCTGGGCCATCGTGTAAAATAGGGTTTGTGAGCACAAAATAATAATTCAATAATGTTTCAATGGGAAGATTAAGTAAACGTAAGTAAGCGTCTGCTGTCTGGTCTAGATCAAGAATGTCTGTGAGCACAAAATAAATGCCCAATAATGTTTCAACGTAAAGATAAACTACGCGCAAGCGCAAGTGAGTAAGTAAGAGTTACAAAGTTCAAAAGGGTTTGTGAACACGAGGGTTTTTTGAGAATAAATGCTCAATAATGTTTTACTGTAAAAATTTACTAAGTGAAGGCAAGTGAGCGTCTGCCCCCTGCTTCTGCCACCTGGTCCGTCAAAAGTGTTTGTAAACGCATGGACCTTTGGAAAATTATGTTTCAATGTGAAGATAACGTAAACGCAGATAGGAGTCAAAATTTTTAAATTATCTGTTTTTTTTTGATAATTCCTCATCTTCCCTAGACGGCGCCAAATTTAATTTTCAAATTAACGGACGAACATTACTTTATAATTTTATGTTTTTTAATAATTTTAATTTAACATTAATTTAAAATGTTAAATTTTCTGTGTGAACGAAAGCATCGACAACATTTTTCAAAACATTTTTAGCTTCTGTAAAGATTCAAATGACATAAGATCATTCACGATACCTGTTGTCCCTGAATATTTAATGAAATTCCAGTGTAGTGGCCGTCAGACGTGTATCCGTACTTCGCTAGATGCTTTGGAGACACCTGAAGAAGAGCAAGGAACTTGTTTCATCATCAAAATATGATATAACTTCATCCTACCGATAATGAACCTTGTGCTCGAACCTGCTTTTTTTACTTGTGAACTTGCTCGAAAAGAGTAAAAAAAATCCTGCAATTTAGCACAATTCAGAGGAGTTCAACGCAAAAATTGCTGCAGCAGCGCTTGAAGCCACGGTGCAAGATAACTGAGGTGACTGCAGACGAAACGTCTGCATCGATGCGTAGCTTCTGCAGCATCAAGCTATTGATACCACTCCATTACAACAGTAATGTAAAGCCAATGATCAGATGCAAGTTGTTTGAGTTCAAAAGTGAAGTCTTTTACATTTTTATGCTTGTCTCTACAGAATTGATATGATGTTCGTTCACACCGATATTGTATGATATAAGGAAGATAAAATTATGCTTAATATCATTTATATCTTCAATCAATCCATGTCATGAAATTAAATTAAAACGTGTCTTTCATGAGTAATGTGCACGGTAGTAAGTCATGGACATGTGGACAAGAAAAAATCTTCGGCTGTTTCACGTTTCTGAAAACATCAACACAAATTCCTCTAAATTTCAAAATATAATTATTGTAATGATGAGGTAATTGAAATAACTTTTTGAGTGTTGTTTCAAATTATGTTTAATTCTTCGAATTACAACTGAGGGACTGAGCATTGTTTATTTAATTATTATTTTGAACGGGCACTATTTACGCATAATGCATTCAGTCACTTGTTAAATAATGTATTTTTTAAAACTACGGAATCCTTCAATTTCCATCAAACTTCAGATCACTTAACAATTACCCATTCATACCAACAGAAGGAATCACAAAACATTGACAAATTAATTCCACATTGAAATAGACAACATTTTCAGCACCGGGTGTGAAAACCGAAGTTTTTCTGAGACAGTCAACGTTAAACAAATCAACTTGCACTCCTAATCGTCTTCTCTCGATCTCACCACAACATCATGTGAACAATAGGCTTTAAATTAATTGAGCAAAAACTAAACAATAAGGTATAGTTTTGCTCAATTAAGTATTTTATAAGTGGCATAAATACAAATGAAGTTATACTAAGCTTGAATGCATGTGGCACATACGACCCGAAGCATGGAAAACAGATGGGTTTAGATCAATAAACAATTCACTTACGACCCATTGAGGGGCCTAAAAAACAAATGAAGTGCTACCAGCGCTCGCTTATGACACACCCATTGTTCAAACGAAGCTGCTAAAATCGAACTGCTGCTCCGATAGCCTCACCTGTTTGCCGTCCATTAACCACATTATTTTGGGCATCGGTTCATTTTCGCCCATTTTCTGCGGTTGACATCCCACCGTTATCAAATCTCCGGGTTCGTAAATTTCCCGCACCCCTTTGATGAGTGGCGGACTTAGTCGGTTGCCTGCAGGGGAAAAAAATGATTCTGAAATTTTTTGCCATCCATCACGGCTGTAACCAATTTCACGCTTAAAAATTGTGGTGTAAAGTTGAAGTTGATGAAATGAAGATTATTTTAACGTGACACTAAAAACAGTAAAAGCGGGGGAGTTTTCAAATAGACGTTCAATGAAATAGAGGGTGTTCTGCCTTTTCTGGCAGAGTGGCCATTTTGAATTTGATAGCATCAAAATTTATGCACGAAAAAGCCCCCCGCCTCGGCATGAAATTTTGAATCTACAGTAAATATGAGCTTTGAAGCGATAAGAGGAATACTTTTAAAATTAGACTAATCACTCATAGACTGTTCAATAAACCGAAATTTTTTCAGTAAAATTAGAAATTTTTTCAATAAATCTTTCACTTTTAAATTTCTAGTGAACATGCGATGGAAGCAAAGTTACCATTTGATAAGAAATAATGAGATGCCATTCGAAGAACACTCTCACGCACAACTATAATTGTGCATCAATTTTGGTAACAGTGACACGAATTATTCCTCACGCGATTTCAAATGAAACTGTTACAGCCAGCTGAAAAAAATTCAACGTAGAAAATTTTTGGGTACATACAACGAGCATCTATCATGAATTACTCAATGTAGCTGGAGTTAATTATTAACATCTGGTGTACTGGAGTTGATTAATGAAGGTTTTTCTAGAAGGTCAGCTTGCAAAAGTGTCACTCAGTTAGAGCTTAAAGTTGTCTGGATGATGCCGCATCACATGCAGTATTCCAAGCCCCGATATTCGAGTGGTCAATGTTGTTCCACTTGCCTCACTAACAGACTTCGTTTGGGCAATTTGGATAGTTTTGCGTATATTCTAGAGGAAGTCGGCAGCACAGATGGATTTACTTGAGGAAAAACCGAGAAGAAAATTTTGGAATCCCGTTTTGGAATCCTGTTATTTCACTGCACAATGTGAAGCCGAAAAAGTAAATCAGTAGCCTAACCCAGGGGGGAAATTATGTCGGAATTTCTTCGAATTCATTGAGTTTTTACTCCAGTAACTAAGACACAAATTGTTGAATTGATCATTTCAAACTTGCACGGATTCATGAAGCCTATTTGCGTCTAGAAAAAATTCTGAAACATCGTAACCATATGATCATTCCACGCCGACATGTGAGACTGCAGATGACTGTGACCTAAAATAGCAGAATTTAGCTCAGTTTGGCTTACTTTTGTAACTTCCGCCAAGTGCGGACATCCACTGAAAAGATACACGAGGCTCGGAAATAACAATGAATTGTTTACATTCTTGTGTCACTCGCTCCATGTGCGGACGTGATCATGTCGAGACAGTTACATGTTTACGCTCACATGGCAGCTGCTGATGATAGCGCTTTCTGTCGCCTCCGCTCGCGGTCGTGATAATTAGCGGCTTTTGTTTCAGGTGAAGAGTGGGCACCAGCTGCCCCACAACCTTGAGACCCATCAAAGCCGTGCATTGTGACTACGGCCGTAAATATTATCGGGCTTGTGGGACTACGAAATGCGTTCGCTGCTTAGCGACGGTCTTCTCGTCATAGCTTTTTCCGAATGTTATGCCTCAAGTTCTGCGTTAGCGGGAGACAGGCGAGTGCGAGGCTTGTCGACAGTCTACCAAAAGTGTTTCTCGTTGTGTAAACTTTCCATAGGGGTACAGGATTTCACGTGATTGATGTCGTCCGGTAGATTTACAGTATTTTGGTCTAGCTAAACTGATTAGAAGTTCATGAATTCTTGAGTTTTGTTAAGCAGCTGTTAACTTACCTCTTGTGCCTCGTTCACTTAAAATAATGATGACAATAAGTATCATGGAGTTCATGATGTGTTTATATATTTTATCGACAATTGCAAATTTTTCTGTGTTTAAACACTGTAGAGGTTCACTAGCCGTTTTAAAATTTTACTGATTGAATCTCTGTTCATAATTTCATCAGGATTATGTGAATGCTATATAGAGTACGTTTAGTTATGTTCGAAAACAGCTATTTTTTAATGAAAATAATTATTGGGGATTTTAAAGATTTTCCCCGAATGAACTTATTTCTTGCTTGTTCTCATCAACTAACATTTCACACTGTGGCAGTTCTCTTTTAAGTTATTCACCACGAATGAAAGAAAAGTTGAGTTATTCGGAGAGGATGCGTGCTGTTACTGATTACGCTTAATACTGTATACTCGTATGTGAGCATGTGCTCAGTATGTATTTACGTGTTATATTCATTAATCTATTTCATGAAATATATATATTATCATAAATATGCATAACTTTATGCACATGTATCCAAAAGTTGAAGCAAATCGGATAAATACTTTTTCCTTACGTAACGTCAGAAAAGAATTTCAATACAACACTTTTAACACTTCTTTAAAAGCATTTCAAAATGAACCGACATTAAATTCTAGATCATAAAAGTAGCACAAATTCCAATTCATGTCAAAAATTCTTTTGACATTACTTTGAGGTTCATAATACACAGTTTTGCCTTATCGGAACCCAGATACTGCATGTTCAAAATGAAGTAGAACGCCTAATAGCCTTACTTTGTGACTACCAGGTCTAATTTCATCACACATTGACGTGTCTGTAAAAGAATTACCAACAGAACAATCCTTGCCTCTACACAAATTTATAATAGGATAATGTAGCACACCTTCAAGCAAGTTGGTTGCAATAACGCCAAAGTTATTTTAGGTTCCAGTTCACAACCGCCCTGGTGTTTTACTGTTCTCACAAATTTTCCATTAATATCATGAGCAGCAATACGACCCATCGAATCAGGTGTATAATTTCAGCAAAATATGGAAATGATTAAAAATTTGAGATGAATGAGTGCGTTCGTTTTCAAATCCAATGTTGGCTTTACTGTACCTTACTGTCATTTTATTTTTGAGTTTAAATGTGATATACGTCTGCCTAAATTTAGCTGTGATATAGACGCAAATCAGATGTACATTGTATTGGTTGCTCATGAAACTGTTCAAGTTTTATCTCTCTTTATGATGAAGTTGTATTTGATAGAGAAAGGTAACCAAACAACGTTTTTAAAGTCACTCTGTCTCCAAATAAATCTAAACAAATAAATCCCTGATACACAAAGCTGTGGTTGTGCGGGAATAATACAATATTTGATAAAAACTAGACCATCAAAAATCAAGTTTATCGTTCACACTCAGAGTTACTGGAAACGATTGAAAATTTCACAAGAAGTCAATTATATTCTACATACTTGTATTCTACCTGGAAAAGCAAGAATCTAGTACAACATATCGATCCAACCGCATTTTCAACACAGCATTGAAGTCTGGAATGGTAAAGCCAAAAAAAAATGAAAGAATACTCACATTACAAAAAAGAGCCATTGAAGAACTATCTCCGATTTTTTATACAACGGTCACGCTAATGGTTCCTTCAGGCACCCCAAAATTCTGAAACTGTGAGACGACTACCGATCTTCTCCAGGAAGTTTTGGGTCCAAAACAACATAAATGATGAAAATTCTTCAATTCAAAAACAAATTTACACTAACATTCTGACTACAATGACAATTTGAAGATAGATAGTAAATAGCTCAGAGCCTCATTTTACGGCGAAGTCAAATCTCAAATGGCTTTCTGTTTGCTGGTACCAAATTATGAAATTCCTTGCCTGATGATATTTGCGATGCCTCCCCAGCCCCCGCCTTCTGTTCGGAATTCGAGAGTAGGCTTGAATCTTACATGCTTTCAAATTACTCCTAAATGATAGATGAAAAAGCTATGACAAAAAAAGGAAACAATGTTAAAGAAATTAAGCAAAAATTCATTTGAAATACTGCTCATCCATGGGCTACCACAGTAACAGAAGACGTCTGCTTAAGAAAGACTTTTACCATAACATCGACTTCTATTTTCTCTCAATTCCATGTTAGCATATCCGTCTTATTTGTTTCACTAGTTCTTCATTGGACATGTAAGTTCTTTAAATCATTTCTTATCTTTTACTTCAGAATTTGCACATTTTCTTCCCCTATAGGATGTCATGTGTACCTCGCACCTATTTGGTTCATACTGTCGACCATTAAGTGCTTATTTTATTCTTTTGGATTACCTATAACAATGAGCATGTTTTCAATGAATTAATTTTTTTTTCAATCTCTGTAGCCTTTCATTCCATATATTGAACCATTACCTTATAATTTTATTTTGGGTAATTCAGTATTTGCGTCACTCACACCTAAAACGTGTGCTTGCTCTTGGTATCCAACTCAGAACTTCGTGTTTTCGAGCCTCCAAACTTCAGCTCCACGCTTACAGGCAGCTTGCATAGCTAGATAATAAATCCTATAATCAACGCAAGCATAATTTGCATACGGCTAGGCAATTCTAATTAAGCATTCTGCTCAAGAGCACTTGAGTTCAATGCGCAGGACTTCCTCGCCTGGTTAATTGACTTCAAAGATTCCTTCGCCAAGTTCTGAGGTATCAAAAGTTAAATTAAATCACAATTGCGTTTCGTTCATGAAGAATTCTTCGAGATTTGAGTACAGGACAGCATGGAAATTACAAAATTCGTGCAAAAGAGCGATGATAGGGATACAAAACGTTATATTTCACTGCTCAAACGCATAATAGGGCTAACTGATGTCGGCATCAGCGTAATGTGGACAATAGTTCCACTAGAAAGTGTGCTGATCGTAAAGCAGTATGGTTACAGGAATGCATGTACCTATCGTGTATATTATCGGAACACGAATGCCAGTTTTATTGGAGTATAAGAAATTTTTCGTGTCAAGCGGAGAAAAAACGATAAAAATGAGATGGTGAGTATTAACAAATTTATGCCTAGGGTTACGTTCCTTGCGCTGTGAGCATGAGTCCGCTTCTTGTTTTACCTTGAAGAACGCGATGGCTCACTCCAGTCAATTTTATTTTAATCGGCTACATTTCATCAAAGATTCCCTCAACGTTGATTTTGACCTGCGCGTGCGTATACTGTAAGTCAAGTGCTCCATGAAAATCTACAACCTTCACATCTGAAAAAAATGACGCACTGTAATACTAATGTCGTTATGTTTACACGCGCTAAGTGGCATAGAAATTGAAGACAGTCGGGCCGGTATCGCGCTCAGAATTTGGTGTGTTCTTAAAACATTGTAAAAATGAATTGTATGAAGGAATTATCAATTGCTTGCGCATCTCTTGTTTGTTGTTTCAGGGTCGTAGAACGTTCTAAAGCCTCATTATGCTTCATTTTTGAAAGTTAAACTTCCAGCTTTGCTCCCAATCATATTTTGATTTTATAACAACAACTAGGCCTGTAATATTCTTCCCAATCAATAACTTTGTGGCTATAAAACTGTCATTATGATCAAAAGCAGTGAACTAACTCGCTTGTAGTTGTTTCCCCCTCACATTTACATGAAAGCTAACCTCACTGACACATTTCTCCAAGTGCCCCTCCTCCTTTTCTAACAACGCTATCAAACTTATTTATAGAAACTAATCTTTTACATCCGTGCCAAAAATATTTCTAGAACATTGAAATATTTTGTCAACTCGAACACTGTGAGAATGCTAAAGTTATCCGCACATCATTATAAAATCCCACTAGTTTTCCAAAAACAAGTATCCCTACTGATCAAATTAAATTGCAAAAATATAGAAAAACTGCCCTGGAGGTCGGTATGATCGGCTCAGAAACATATACACCGATGTGCAGGGAACATTTTCTCGAAATCCAGCGACCTCCTGTCTAGTTGGCTTCACGCCGACGACCAAATGCGGATTTGAGCATCCTAACAAATAAGTGCAGGATTTGTTTTCTTGTTGTGAGAGCTCAGCTGAAGTAGTCAATAAAGTGTAAGATCTTTTTCTGTGAGAAAAATGATCGCGGGCCCGCGTGGTCTAGTATCCCAGATTATGTTGACAGGAGAGCATTCATACTGCGGTATCGAAATAATGTGAAAACAGAAGAGAATTTCTCGATGTATGCGACTTGCGCCAAAAATTTGATGCTGACAAATTTTTGTTCACTGGAGATTCTACGAATGATATGATTGGGCCGCTAATTGATCTGCCTTAGAGAATTTTGCAAAATTTTTTTAGTTTAATCGGAGGGAATCAGTTTTTTCTTTTCCACATTTAAAATGAAAAATCGCGTGTCCTACCAAACAATATCAGCCATTCCACTAATCCTATTGAAAACATCTTTTGCATTGCAAAATAGCTGTTCGTGATGTGTTTAAGTTAATTTTTTCTTCACAATCTGAGGCGTTCTATCATTGATTATTTTAAAATTCTTACATCCATTCAACTATTTATGTCCAACAAATACCTCGGATTCAGCAAACCTATTTTACAACTACTACTACTACTACTTTAGAAACAGAAGATATTTATACACGTTTCAATTGGGCTAAGCTAAGTCTTCTGCACCAAAAGAAGCATATTTGAACAGTTTACAATAGGTTTTTCCAAATGCTTTACCCGCATCCTGCAAATAGTGTCATAATTATCAAGGCTATATTATCAAGCTATAATTATCAAGCTATAATTAGCAAGCTATAATTATCAAGCTATAATTATCAAGGCTATATTATCAAGCTATAATTATCAAGCTATAATTATCAAGCTATAATTATCAAGCTATAATTA
>JACJUY010005975.1:36010-48888 GCA_014220935.1 Platorchestia sp. MABIK | reverse complement strand
TCGGTTTCATGAAAAGCCTGAGCGCTCGCAAGGTTCTGCACTTATATGTTCTTAGCTTGCGAGATTAGAAATTTTAGGGTAATTCAAGGAAATGCTTCGTTTAACAAGGTTTCTTCTTATCAATTACAAATGTGAGCTCATTGTGACTCTCTCCCCTTCAGCAGGGGACGTGCCCCTTTGTTAAGAAATGCTGCTGTGCTGGAAAAGAAAATTGAATTAGGCTCATAGGACAAACTTGAACAATGTAGGGAAGGTGGGCTCTATTGGAACTAAGAAAAGAAAAGCTGGCTTGACATTTAAGCACATCGCCCTCGTTCACCATGGACGCTACCAGAGTTTCCAAAATGCATTTCACATCCCATTCTGTACTCCTAATTGAAGTTTTTTTCCCAAAATGTTGGACTTCTATAATTAAGGTATTACAGCCGTTTTAAAATTAGAATTGATACAGCTATTGCTTCATAGAAATAATATGATGAAATGCATCAAAGAATCTTAGTTTTTACCATCGGAGCTTCCCTCAATCGATATCCTTATAAAGTCATTGTTGCTTGGTAGTCATTTATGAAAAAATTCATGTTTGGTCTCCTGATCGGCTACAAAGCAAATAGAGATAACACGATCGTTGAACTAGCTGAAATCAGGAATTCTCAGGCGAACTCTATATATCGCTAAACTTTCTCTGATTTATGCATTTTATGCGGCTGGATGTTTTCGGCATCGCTGTCGTGGAAGACGGACAGCATCCGCATGAAATCGAAGCACATGTTTTCCGGAAATTGTCGGAATTGCAAATCCATGCGCGAAGACCAGCCATTTTTATAATGAGCTTTGTCAAAATGAAAATCCTCAGTTTATGACTCAACAGCATGAAACTTGTTGCAATTTGCTTCTGAAATCATTTCCATAAGTTATCATTTAAGCGGGAAAAGTCCAGATTGGGCAAGAAATATAAGTTTTATTTGCATGCACGGATTCATTGGCCATTCAAATGACTTTCTACTTTCTTGATACCGTAAAATTTCCGTGAAATATTTCCAATTTCAACTTCTCTTATCAGCTCGTAGATTGAAAGACACAATGCTTTCAGAGTGATGGGCTATTGGATTTCTCCATATGTTTTTACGGCAAGAAATGTTCACACGTGAAATTTGTGAAGTAACAATTAACTTCATAACAGGGTGTGTAAATTCAGATTACTTCAGGCATGACTAACATTTTGATACTATTTTAGTTGTGATTTTTTTACCCTGCAAAAGTGTTAATGTTCATATTTGCGTAGTGCCAGTATATAAGATAAAGAAATACATGAGTTGTTATGAAATGACCGTGATCTATACGGATCTAGTTCACCTTCGTTATGGAATTTTAGAAATGCGTCGACTGAGATACGAGCTAGAAAGTAACATATTTACATTTTTCCCAGGTAAATGACCATTCTAATTACAAGATAACGAAGGTCGAAATTTTGATGTCCAATTCTAATTTCAAGAAAATTAATATTAACATTTTAACCTTTAGTTGTGATTTCAAAATGGCGAATTTCGAAATTCTGATTCACGAGTTCAAATTTCGAGATAATAAATCTCGGAGCTTTGACCTTCCATCCCATTCTGATCCCTGATCACGGATCTCACTTCGCGGAATTCTAACGTCGAGATCTACCGCTGACCTAAAATTAGCAGTGCTCAACCAAACGGATGATTAGAAAAAATGTTCATGCAGAGTTACGTAAAATTTTTAAGCGTGGCGACGAGGAAAATGTAAAAATCATTATTTTTTTTGCGATTTCAAATTTTTATGGGAGAATTAGGAGAAGAGTTCTCGTGCGACGTAGCTCAGAGACGCTTGCATTTGGGTGAATATTATATTTTCTATTAACAGTTCTTGATGTGAACTTTTTTAGAAAATTTTATAAGCCATTTATTTGTTGACAATCAGTCAATCTTTCATAGTTGTGAACCATTGAAAGTCTACAAGTCCAGAGGAACTTAGGGCATTATTTTATAAAGATGCTCAAGGTCGGAGTCAGATAACTAGAAAAAAAGAGCAGCAGTTTAATTTTGAAAACATTGATGTAAAATGTATATATAACATTGTTTTAATTTTTTTTAACTCAAAATACTTTCAGTTAGCTCATTTACATGGGGCTCTTAATACAATGGTTTTTTGAAACGATAGGAGGAAATGTATGAAACTGTTGATCCTTGGCTATATTATTTTAAGTTTGAGGAGGTTAATAACTACACGTAATAAAAAAGCACAATGACACATTAATAAAGAACGCTTTAGAAGACAATCTCCACTTACATCGAAGTAAAAGCATAGGCTTTCGCGATCTCCAGTGATTTGTTGAAAGTATGAGGTTGGTACATAAGTAATGTTCGAAAATTAGAACGGATGTTCAAAATTAGATTTGTTAATTTTTTACATTATGTTACACGTGCAACGTATTTCTGTGACTGAACTAAACGATTTTCCTTGAGATTATCTCTGTTACATTTTTTCATGAATATTGGCATCCATGTTTGTCCTATCTACAGATCACGGAAGTAATGTTCTACTGTACGAGTTCCATGAAGGGGTTAATCCACGTGCTGCAGCAAAATTTATTCAGAACACTTGGTGATGATGTAGTGCATGAAAAAAAGTTACAGAAGATGGTTTTCTCGCTTTCGAAGCGGTGATTGCACTTGAAAGATGAACCAGTGAAAGATCGTCCAAGAACACTTGATTCCGATCAGTAGAATGTTCTTGTGGCCGAGAATCCTGCTGCTGCCCCTTGGGAAATTGCAAGACAGCTTAACGCGGCCCATACAGAATGCTTCTGATTCTCATTTGTTCGAGGACTACAAAATCATTTTAGTGGATATAGTTTAGCATCGAGAGAAGAAGATGGGAAAAAGTTAAATTTGTATTTCGATTCTAAGCCTAGAGAATTCTACAAGCGAAGAATTTGTTATCTTATTGAAATTGGAATGAAGGCATTGAAAACAATAGAGAGTATGTTAATGAAACGAAAAAATACGATATTTAGAAGAAAATGAAAATCACTCGCTTAATAATTTTGGTCTAACATATGCACATTTACATATATCACTTATAGTGCGTGCTAGCATACCATTAGTCGCTTCAGGTACACTTACTAGCAATACCTTGGATAAAAATTGAGCAGTGTGTTGTTATGAGAAGAAGTATTCGGTAACTACTCTTTCTTTACATTTACAGCACACATTTCTTGTTGAGACGTTAAAGAGCGTGCAATTTTGGTCTTGAATTCTTTCATTGACTTAGAAATTTTTCTGCGCTAGGAAGTGTGTTCCACAGAAACGCATTTGGTTCTGAAAGAGCTTTTTTCCCTGTTCACCTAAACAACATTTCTCCGATTTGGCTTTTCGATCGTTATGCAGTGGGTGGTAGAAATTCTGTAAAATTAGAGTGGCTTTGAGGCAGGAATGGCGAAGGGAATACATATTGGGCTTTACGAGTGAGAAACCTTCTTTGAACAAAGGTCTAACTGAGTTTATTCAGGAAAGTGGTTACATGATCGCTTATCTCGAATTTACCTTTCCATACAACCTTGGCTGCAAAGTTCAAATATTTTCGGATCTCTCTTTAAAGATAGAGCGATATATCTCTTTAGACTAAGCTGCAATGGTCAAGAGACGATAATGCTAAGGATTGAATGCCTAATAGTTTAAATTTTACATTTTTAGATATTTTAAGTGAAAATTTTCAGGAGCGTTTGGTGGTAAACTTGCGTCAACCATGAGCTTTAGAAGTGCTCACTTCTATCTTAATGATATTTGCTGGTGGTTTTGTGGATCGGCGACCGTTCAGGGAAATTTAACCAATACTTAGAGCGTACAAGCTTTGAATCTGATTTTGAGTATACTTTGTAACCGTTTCTTTTAGCGTTGAACACCCTAACCTGAGATTTGAGCTTTCTAAGAGAGGTGGAGTTTTTAAGAGAACGTGTGTTCATATCATTCTCGTGTAGCTAATTACAAACGAAGATCGCCATGAAGGTGCTGCTAGTTACTATTGCTGTGGGACGTCAGAGTTCTGCTGCTAGAAATCAGGTCAACTCATTGGGGAGCTGACGGTCCCTCAGCTCCGAGTCTGTTCGATGCAGTTCCCATTCGCCGCACTTGTAAACTCCATGGTGGCTGTTGGTTCGGAGCTGTTCGTCTTCAATTAATTATCGAGAGTGCTCCATCACTTGTGCTCTGTGTTTTGCAGATAGGGCTGGCTATGGATTAGTATTTCAATAGTATTACGTTGGGGTACAGTTGGTTGCGAGCGTTGGCGAGTATAAATTTTATGGTATTTCGTTGGAAGGTAGAATTTTGACTTACACCAGGGCACACAACTTATCAAAAATGACGGGATTCGATAGTTTCCTTAAAGGAGTCTCAAGATATGGATGACAGACAAATTTATCCATCTTGATAGTACCCGCGATTAAAACATTTTTGTACTTGTGAACTGGTGAAATTCTGCGATAAACGGTCTTTAAGCCTCCTAAAATATCGTGACAGAGAAGGACCAACGAAGCAAGCAGTAACCATGCGCATAAAAATCTCCACAAATTTAATGTGTTCAATGAAATTCTCATTGTAATTAAATAAGTGAAATTAGGCACAAAATAAACAACGCATAAATTCATTGTTGATTTATTTAGAAATTTAAGGAGAAGCGCGGCGTTTTGTTATTTAAGAAATATTCAAGAGAAGACTGTGATATTGTAATATGAGTGCTTTTAAATATACCTTTTTTGCAAAATGTTCTGTCGTGGTTAGTTGCTGACTATAGATGTTCGTCTTGAAGTACAGCTGATATTAGGCTCTAAAAATTGTTTAATGATTATACTATTATAACTAAGGTTTATTGCATTTTCAGAGGGCTTTGAGAGCTTGTACCCATTTCCCGGCTGTGTACACTGGTTCTTGTTTCTTAGATTTTCCTCATTTTACTGTTAATTGATTTAAGCCTTTTGTTACAATTCTAAAATAAATCGAAATAAATAATTGACCTGCCAAATTGTTGGAGGCATGGGATTGCTATAATAGGAATTTGGGAGGTCATCATTATTAACCTTATTTGACAGTACCCTAGGAAACTTACCCTCGTTAGAGAACCCTAGTGAGTGAAGTACCCGTAACACTGTGCACTCTATGTTCTGATTTGATTGTATTTATAATGCCATTTTTTTGCATTCCTTCATTGCAGGAGAAGTCGGAGCCAAAAGTACGTGCTGAGATACATTGGGTGAAGCGTTGCTTTATTGTGGTAATAATTACAAAAGAGTTTTGAAAAGGAATAATAATAAAAGTAAGTCATAACCAGGAGTAATTTAATTTTATAATTAAGCTAAACACTGCTAAGATATAAAAGGGCGAGGATACAGCTAAAGTGCAGCCTCTCGTAAGTCGTGATAAATTAGTAGGGCTCGCGTTACTGAAGGAAGGTAAGAGCACACGACCTCCAAGCCATTACTTCATCTCCCGTTGCCTGGTTGAAAATTTGACAGAAGATTAGTGTTAGGTAATTGCTATTAGGAGATAGGTACAGTAAGCACAAATGCTAGCCATAAGGTAATCGTTACGGAAAGCTCGTGGGCTAGTTATGCAGAAATAGTTATGAGCACGTTTGCTAGTTACAAAGTAATAGTTATAAGCACGAAGGCTAGTTATATAGTAATAGTTATGAGCACGTAGGCTGGTTATACAATAATAGTAATCGTAAGACAGGCAATTGTGGGTTGTTACGTTGGTCAGTAGACCATAGCATCTATTAAGTCAGCGCCAAGCAAACCAGCAACTAACGCCTACGGCGTCGACTGCAGAGCCTGATGTAGACGTAGACGAAACAAGAACTGCAGATAAAGTCCTACTAAACGTAGACGCAAATTAATCCGTATAGGGGCTTCAGAAAGCGTGGTGGACGTCGGGACGCTAGCCGGATGACTGCCGGCACTTGATGCAACTTCAGCCGCACATCAAAACGACGATCACTTTCTGCATGCAGGTTGATCACATTAGGCGGTTACCCTAAAGTCAGAGGAAGTAACTAGCACAAAGATGTTGTTCACCTAAGTGCTTAAGGTTCTCTTATTTTAATGAGGAGCAGGTTATCGAAGAATGGTTTGATGTTACATTCAAAAGGAGATTTTGAATGCTGCAGTCATGGTTGTTACTGGCATTCCTAGAATCAGCTACTGGTGATGCTCTTGATATTAATATTTATTATTTTTATTTACACAATTATAATTACCATAAGACAATTCTGGTATTAATGATCATGTGCTTTCACAGAATTCCTGCTGGGCCAATTATTTAAGCTTGACTTAATAGCGAATGACAAGGTGCAAACCTCAGTTCGGCTTTCTTTTTTATACAATCGAAGAATCTCATTGACTTGTAATTTGATTAACAACTTGATTCGGTATGTGTTCACATACATTTATAAAATTATTGTAAATTTACATTACGTAGGCGTACCCACATCACAAATTAAAATCAGGCTTCAAGTCCGGCCACAAATTCATATACTGTATAATGGTCATTAAAAATTGATTGAAAGCGGTAATCTTGAAAGTGTTGGCAAAGAAACACGAGTAAAATTGAAGAGCTGAATACAAAAAGATTACACTTCTGCGCTCACACGATGTACCAACGTTTTGTCCAAAATAATGTTCATTAAAATATTTTCTGAGATCTGTTCGAAGTTTCTTCAAAAACTGCTAAGACCAGCGTGTGTCTTGAGTCCCTGAGCAGCACTCGCAATGGTACGATCCCTTTCTCTTCCACTCTTCCCCGTCACTCAAACATCTCGCGGTTGGTGTCTGACACCGTGGCACTTGGCTGGCAGTTCGAGAACGCGACACTTGACTCTTTTCTGATGCCATTTTCAATCCTATTTTTTTAAAAGTGATTGAGGACAATGAAGGTGTGGAGTTTTCGAGCGTTACTCGTTGAGATTCAAGGAGAAATAGAAGCCAGCGGACTTGAAGTAAGGAGCGAGGCGAAAGGAATTGCTGCGTTGTGCTCAGAGCATCGACGTGCTGACTCGCAGTTATGCCCTTCCAGAGCATTTGAGTGGGAATATAAACCCGCGAGTTTTCATCGAATAAATTCAAATCGAGCCATTACGATCAAAGTATCTACAAACCTGGTGGCGGGCTTATGCCAAGAAAGGAAGCTGAATACAAATCGCGTCCTTGTCGTTCATAAGGGGATCAGTTTAATCTTAGCTCCAAATAGGCGGGTCATCCTGAAAAATTTCTGCGAAGTCTCGGCTCAAGTTGGGTGGGCATCGACGATCGTCCTAGCTTTAGTGTACGGCCAAAGTCGGACGATACAACCGTCATAACGCGACCCAAGGTTGCGGGTCCTGGGCCCTGACGGCCGGAGTTGTGCGCTCATCAGCCATGTCAACTCCAAAAGGATCATAAAATTATTGTTATTGGACCAACTTTAAAGTCGGTTGCATGAAAGTAATGTCCGAATATTATTGCTGCTAGGCCCTTACTCACAAAAAGACGCGACTTCTGTAAGGACACAGCTTTGAGCTTTGAAGAGAAAAGCTGCCTTATCTTTGTAAATTGTACTTGAAAAGTTTGAGAAGGCTTTGCTTCCCTAGTATTTCTGCGAGAAACATCTTCTATGAAGTTATGCAGCTGAGAGATGAGTCCATAAATAAAGCATACCAAACAGAGCCTCAAGACGAAGCAAGTCACTGCACCACGTCAGACTGGTGTGGCTTCAAATATTTCGAAAATGCTGTATGGATTTTTTCTGGGGAAAAATCTCTCGAAGTTCCACTGGCAGAAGACATAAACTAAGGTAACCAGATTTACTATTTTACGAAGACGCACATTTGCGTTATTTTATTGTAAAATTTTTTATTTGCTTGGCTGATTTAGTGTACCTTGGAAAGCGCTGCTGATATCAAGTTCACTAGGCTGAACTTTGGGGGCTGAACTTTGGGAGGTGCATTCCTTGGGGCTGAAATCTTCATGCATATTATGGTATCAAGCAGCCATAGGCAGCATAACTATCACTCTAATATTTCTTTTGACGCTATCATTTTATTGAGCTAAAATAACCCAGCAAAAAATATGTTCGTAGGAACGTATCGCACAGTTTCGTGGCGCATACATAGACTCTTGTCATTTCAAATCAAATTATTGAACGAATGATAACAAATTAAAGTTGTCAGACGCTATAGTTGTCAGTTCATGTGATGGATTAGTGGTCTCGTGTGCTATATTTAAAAATACACATTTTGCGCTCACTTTCTGTGCGAATATACTTTCTGTAATTCTGTAATTTACTTTCACCAGCGTCGGACTGTGTTTCAGAATGGGTCAAGGCACTGTTTATCGGTACGAAAAAGCATGATCTAGACCTCGGTTGATTTGATTTTTCTAAACTGGCTTGATGTAATTTTTTTTCTTAAATTAAAGTGGGTTCACATTTTGCACGTACGAATTGAACATAAGTCATTTCAATGTTCGTTACCTTTTCCTACAATTAACATTTGAGTTTCACTACAAAGTCATTCAAGATATGGCGATACACACACCTAAGCGCAGGCAGCGTGTTGCTGCAGCTGTTGAATAAGACTTGCCTAAATGAGAAGCTCAGAGCTCTCAGTCATAGTGCTTCTCGACAGTGAACGTGTGGGCAGCGGTGGAAACAAAGAACAGGAATAAAATTTGGTCCACTTAAAAATTTAGCTTCTAATAGGGAGTTAATTTGATCTATTCACTTTTGCAAAACTAGTATTACGCAAAGTAAACTTCTTTGATAAGACAAAATAGGTTATTCTTTTTTGAGCTTCTTGTGAATGATAAGAAATTTTATCCAGTTCAAATAAGTATTTAAAACATTCAACTATTCATATTTTTTCGATTATTTCTCGTGACGTCAGCTGTATTTGATTTTACAAATATTGGCTATTCTATAACAAGGAAACTTCAAACAAGCAACGCATTCCCATTTCAACAGAGATGGTCCGGCGTATCGACATTTCTGACGTACATAGCAGGATAATTTTTTTTTTGTGGAAGAATTTGTACTTAACGAGGTTGCAGAGCTTCTTCGTGTCGTTTTGTTGGACAATAATTATTAATGAGTCGGCGCTAAGCCCTAGAGTGTGTCAGCTGTATACGACAACCCATGAAGTTGACGAGCGTACTGGCCAGTTTTTGTGTTCTGTGTCTGACACTATCTGACAGTGAAATGGCAGTAATGAATACAGTACTATGTGCAATTAATTACAATATGACGCTTGAAACGTTTTAATTTTTCTACCGATGGCTATAGGTCTTAGTCGAACTGGACGAGAGAAAATTTATTCCGCCCTGAGCCTCCGTTAGGAGGCTTTTAGTAAACGCTTTCCAAATTGCGGTGGCCTCTTCCTACGGGACAATGGCGTACGCCACGTCTTCCCACGGAACAATGGGGTTCTTTTGTGTCGATATGTGAGTTGAGACTTATGCATAGTGTGTGTTATGTATGTTCTTTTGTCAGTATATGTGTTAACTGTGAGCGTTGTGTTGGTGCTCAGCTTGCCTGGGCAGAAGGGAGTGTTGGACTTGGCTTCTGTTGTGAAGTGTCAGCTAGCGCGGCCTGCAAGTGGTCGAGGGTAATTGATCCCCACGCAACAGAGCTTGTGTTGGACTCACGCTCTTGGCGAGAACCGTGAATCGCTACAAATGAATGAAAAAAAGAAAGAAAGAAAGAAAAGGTTGATACATGAGAGGGATTACAACATATTGGGGTTTAAAATTTTTTTAATAAACAACCTCCTTAACTGATAGACAAACCATGCGAGGCGTACTAAGGGACAAACTATACGAGGCGTGCTAATAGACTAACCATATCGTGGGCTAATTGGTGTATCGGGAGCTAATTATATTATTAATAGAAACAATCAAAATATAATCTCTCAGATATTTTATACACCAAGAGATGGCTGACAACTTATGAATAATTTAAATACTGCTAGAGAATTTTTCATAATTCCTTAATTATTAATTGAAACGAAATAAAAAAAGACGAAAACGCTCTACCGAAGCAGATTGAAGCACCGTCGTAAAGGATTATCAAGTAGTGAGATAAAGTTAATCAAAAAGTTATTTATAAAAATATCGCGCAACACAACGCGCACATCTAGAAACACATAAACAAGCACACACGCAAAACTGAAATTCATAGTTTGTTCAACATACGGGTAGAAATCTAATTTTTTCACGAGTAAAATACAAAAACTGCGCTTTATTTCATTTGTCTGTTCATATTTTTCATTGTTCTATTAACAGAAACGCCCTCTGGGGTAGTGATAGACCTATTTTTGAATCATTTAGCAAGTGCAATAAATTTGTTTTCTAGACTATCGGGTTATTTCTGAAACATAGTTCGGTGTTGACTGGTAGCAAAGCTGTGAGTGAAATGTAATGGACCTTGAGGTTTTGTTTTTACGCAAAGAAATCAAAAGAGAAACAAATACATGTGTGTGAATTTACATATACACACATACACTCATACGTAAACATGTACGTATGCGTTTACAAATACATATTTTATATACACACACATACACATACACACATATTCATACATGTACGTATTGAAAATAACCGTAGGAAAAAATCAAAACAAATAAAACAATCTTCCTCCTGCTGCATCGAAAATGACATTCGAGCTCCGTGTTATCGTAAGAAATTACTTGGAAAAAATTAACAAAAGTAAAAGGAGAAAAGACTTCGAAAAGAGTAAAAATGAACTGGTTTCTAATTTTCCAACAGAATTTTTAGGAAAATCAAGTTACAGTCTAGGAACAACAACAAAAAAATATCTCGGGCTTGACGTCCTCTCGGTATTCTCTTCAACATCATTCGGACATGGGTACATGGGATAAAAGGGAGATACTATGAGAGCAGCATATCACTTATGAGTAGCAAATATCTACAAAATTCTGGCACGTAGACGTGGATAGAATAGTGGGCCTGTGTGCTAATTTTTTTTACTGAAATTTAGAGTTCTATCTGGTTTGTAGTTCAATGCTAACTGTGCGCAGAGAAAGAAAAAATAAGGAAAAAACTGAATATTTCCCCGGCCCCCAGGGGCTGAAGAACATGGAGTACATATGAGGAGTACAAGAGTACAATAGCCTTGTCTGGGGTTAATTATATCAATGAGAGAAACAAACAAAATATATTCTCTAGGATATTTCATGTATGGTAATATGATTGAAAACTCGTAAATACTACTAGAGAACGCCTTGGAAGTCTTTCACTATAAGTGGAAAAACGAAAGAAGAAATGGTACGAATATGTTTTACAAAAATCGACTAAAACACCGTCGAAAATGATTTCAAAGGACTGAGACAACGCTGCTACATTGAGCTGACGGCTGTGTTGCTCATTGTAGTCGACAGAAATAATCAAAATAAATATTAGAAGAATTTATCGAACGTACAAAAAGAGATGATTCTAATTTTCTATCAGAAATTTCAGAAAAATCAAGTTACAGTTTGAGAGCAACAACAAAAAACATTTTAGGTTTCTCATCTTCTCGGTATTCTCTATAAAACATTGGGTACATGCGGTGTGGTTAGTAGGAAGTGGACAAAGTCAGCTAAAATAAGTATAGGCATTCCAACTTCGCAGAGTTTGAAATGCTGACCCCAAAGTAGCAATGAGTATATTTTAGGCAATCGATTTAGTGTGAAATTCACACCAAAGTGTTGTGGTCCGTTTTTCCCTATGATAGATGCGAAATGACGTGACACATTTACTCTAAATTCTTTTACGGTTTTGGAGTTTTTATATGCTGGGGAAGCTAATTTCCCAGAAGAGCATCTGAAACTGAGAGAACTTTTTGCCCAACGTCAAAAGAAAAACAGATGAACATGAGGGACCAAGTGTCTCCAAAAACTCTGAAAGGCGGGAAAAGCAGAATTGATCTGCCTTTGTCATCTATGCTGGGGAGGAGCTAGACGAAAAAATGTGTCCTCATTGGTCCTTTCTTCTGATTGCAAAAAGTTAGGAACTCACATGAAAAGATTTGAGGTATGGAAGAGTCAGTTCTGCGCGAAACCCCTCTGAATGTGTGACCATGGAAGTTTGAGAAAATAACCTCGATAAAAATACGTCAGACGTGAGAGCTCAAACACGACGATTCATCAACATAATAAATGAAATGTAAAATTTACAATAATTGGATCGGGGTGAGTCAACGAAATGATCTGATTAAACATCGCCAAATAATGTAAAATTTCTTGAAACAATTTGTTTTGAATAATTACAGTAGGAAAGTTGCGATGAAAAATAAAACAAAGATTCACATAAAGCTGAAACAAAAAAAAAAAATGAATACCAAAAATAAAATTTTGCGATCAATGTAAGTAGATATATTTCACTTTCAGAGAGACGGGCCTTATAGTTCTCAAGCTGATGAACATCACCTTGATTGCCTGTGATTCAACCACCGTCATTCTGATGGAATAGCACCCGGTGGAAATTGTCCCGAAACTGAGCTTGAAAAACAAGAAGAGTATGAATGGAAATACGTGACTGCAAGAAGTCAACATGGTGTGAAGAGTGCAGAGGCGTGCCTGTTTTTGTGTACATCGTTAGAATAAATGTGCATTGTAATTCGTGTAGTAGAGGCTTCGGTACTTGTGTTACTTTGTCGAAATCTGGCAATAGTTGTTGGAGAGAAAATTGACAGGTCAATTATTAACATGAATAGTTAGTGTTCTAACTATTAGTGGCAGTTATGAGTGTTTCAATTATTAGCATAAAATGTTAGTGTTTAAATTATCAGTGTCAGTTACTAGTTAATTAGAATCTCAATTATTGCTCT
>JACJUY010005975.1:0-34040 GCA_014220935.1 Platorchestia sp. MABIK | reverse complement strand
GCCTTTTTTTGCCAGCGTAGTGGGCTGTGCCGACGCAGGGAAATTTTTCCCTCTTGTAGTGCCACCTGAGTTTAAACTTCGAGAAGTTTGAGTAGAAAATTCGTTTGGACAGAGCGTAAGCGGATGTTAAGCCATTAATGGTTGAATAAGTTGCAAAATGAATTCCGCCTTCAAATATTTACAACAAATTATGGCATTGAAATAATTTGCTTTTACTTGGTAGATACCGTCAAAGGGAACGCATCATGCACATAATTATCCCGTTAATTCTGTGCTCTACCTGAGCTCTTCATCACTGTGCCAGGATCTAATTGCCACAACCAAGTTTCTATGAGGTTACATTTCAACTAACTTCATTTGTAAATCGAATGAGCTTTTAAACTCTTAATTTATTTTCCTTGGGTAGAGATCGAAACTCCCACATCAGCTCTGGGAACTTCTCACTTTAAAAATACGGCAACAAAAAAATTGGAAAGAATGAAGTGGAGTAGCAGCCTCGACTCTGGGCCAGAAGTTTGGGTCTCCCCATGATAAAGTGGACGCGTTACCCAAGTAAGGGGGCGAGACTCCCTGGGAACTTGGGTCGTTTCTCTGAAAGCTCCCTTGGGCTGGAAAGTAAATCTTCCATTGCGCCAATTACAGGCAATTTTTAGCCCCGGTCAGGCCCCAGCGGAAGAAACA
Source organism: Platorchestia sp. MABIK (assembly GCA_014220935.1). NCBI lineage: Eukaryota > Metazoa > Arthropoda > Malacostraca > Amphipoda > Talitridae > Platorchestia > Platorchestia sp. MABIK. The sequence continues at coordinate 33,359 of JACJUY010005975.1, read as the reverse complement.
GCCCTGATTAACTGCTTCTGGGACACAGTTCGGCATCTCGCCCTTGAATATTCCATGGGTTTCTCAAACATTCGTGAAGAGTGAAAGAATATTCGAGAGGTTCCTCGAGTCTATGACCTGTGAAGTGCGGATATTATTTATACATAAAATGCTTCATTTTGCTTCCGTGAACAGTAACAGCACACGCTGTAACTCTGGCTTACCTATTGCTTGATTCATGGGATTTAAAATTTTTGTATAGTGAATTCTAATTAGTATCCTTTTTGGATGAGAATTATATACATCATCAATTTCCCGACATATATTTCTATAACAATTGTCATAAAATATTCAGAACGTTTTCCATAACTTTGAAATTCATCAGAATTTATCATGAATACATACGTACAAAAACTGTAGTTTTTTAATTTATATTCAAGATTGGCCAACTCGCCGAACGTCAGGAATCCCAACCATCCTCAAAAGCAAATGAGAGTGGGCTAAAATTAAAATTAAACAGCCTTCTTTCCAGCGTGACTGCAATGAGAAAGACAATTATTTATACTTTCCATGGTACAAGTCAGCTGTGAAAATGAGACTTGAAAATTTAACTCTCTCGTAACGTTGCAATTAGACAACATCTGCGACAAAATATATTGGTATGGAATGTACGGGCTGAGATAACTAATGGTAACGTTCGACGTCATGTGTTCAAAGTGGGTCAATACTTCATCAATATCAGTTTGGCATGCATAAAACTAGATCTGTGGTAAAACACAATACATTTTTTTCAGCGATAAGATTTCAAGTAAGGTAATTGAATTTTCTATAACACAGCTTACCATATTGGAAACTTGGTGAATGATGAGACTTTGGTCCAATTAATAGAATGAGAATGCTGGTTTTTTTTCCTTTCTGATACAATAAAAAAGCATTAATTTCTTATACTATTGTGACCTCTACACTGTTGCCGCGGACACTACGCACTTGGAATCGCTGTTTACCGCCATGCTTCCTTCTCATATAACGCTGTCAGAGAACAAGCAACAGACACCGTTCCTTCCCACAGTCCCCCAACACCAGCTCACGCTGTGCGCCAGTTGTGTGGTGACCACTGTATACCGCAGCACCTACCTTCTTGACGCCCGGTGACAGCGCGTCACCGCAGCGTTCGCCGGCCCCTGGAAATAGCACACGCTGAGCCCTTCGAGCCTCACCAGCTCGGGCAGGCCTCGGCCTCACAGCTCCAGCATGCCAATGGACACGAACCGCCTAATTGCCTAACTTGTCCAAGGAGTCACTGGTAGACGGTGTGTCTGCCTAAAGAAGATTTGAATCAATTGTGTAACATGAGATAAGAACTTACTATTTCGATATTTTAAATCTGGATTGACAGACGTTCGACTAACTTTTCTCTATCGATCTTTCTTTAATAGCAGAGGAATTACAAAGTTTTTTATACTAAAGATGATTGTTCACTTGAAAGAAAACTGGAATCACCTGAGAGTGTTTACAGCAATCAAAGTTTTCTTCAATAATAGCAGTAAGCCTTTCTCACAGATAAATTAATACTCTCGCTGCAAAACATCAGTTCTTGCTGCATGATTCTATTTTATTGTTCACCGAGGCCCAACACACAAAAAACATTGACTTCGAACCAGCTTTAAGCTATGCTCCATTCTTGCCCAAAATGCAGCACGACATACACCCAATAGCACAACAGTTAACTGTAACGCGAATCAATCCTTGAACTGAGAATACTCAGTATACTGCACCTCCACAAGCTCATTTGATTTTACCCTTACATATTTGCACAATATGAAGCACGCCCGAGCCTGAGCGCACCCACGCGTGACATCAGAGGAGGAAACAAGACTGCTCCCTCCCTCACTCCCTCGCGCCGCCCCTCGCGCTCCGGACCTGCGCTGCAGGCGGGGAGCCCTCGTCAGGTGGTTCATTCATGTCATTTGCTTTTCACCTAATGAGCTATTTTTATCAGTCATAAATGATTTGATTTCTACTATACGAATTTATTCGTTGTCCCAAAAAAGTTGAACAATTATTTGGTTTGAAATTACTTGAAACATAATTTTGAAAAACATTTTTTTTTAACCAATGAGCTGCATTTCTCTTGTTTTATGATGCTATTTGTAATGTTTTGCGAGAAATTCAAAGGCATAGCACACGCACTCTTCAATGCTCATCTATTTACACCATAATAAAATAAGTTGCTAGCAAAAAAAAAAATTTTCAAGTGTTATTTCTAACTACATAATTGAGCATGATATTTTACGACGTCACAAAACATTAACGAGGAAATCTCGGAATTGAGAATTGGCGCTCCTCCAAAAGAACACGAATGCTAATTGTAATGAAATGTGATCGGTGCACACAGAATTCCTATCCCTACACAATACACAATAATACAACCTGGAAAAAAATCATTACGTGTACTCACCAAGGTTGGTGACAATCGACTTAGATCTCCATAATCATTTTTCTGTGCTTGTTCTCGGCGTCCTTGAGACAATACTAGTCCTCTAATTAGCTTAGGATGATACACAATCGCATACATTCACAACTTATATTCGAGCAATTGTCTTAATACATGATTACTTAGTGGAGAATACGCAATTCAAATTGATATCCAACAATTATAACACTATTAAATCATTAAANGTGTATCCGCTCCCAAGGACGACATTTGAGTGATGTGCTTTTCAAAACTTAAATTTAAAAATGGCAAAAAATTTGCGATATGCTAATAAAATAAATTTTTTGACAAGTTGAGTGGTTTTAATTTTATAACGTTTTGAAATCGAATAGGTTTTTCTGCCTCACCCTGTACTTTCACTTAGACACTAACATCAATTCTACAATTTTATTTTTTACCGATGATTTCGAAATCCCAAAATTGGTTGAAGAATAATTCCGTTCAGCCCTCACTCCCGCATGACGTCTTGTACACAAGAATTGTTATTTCCATTCAAGAGATGCTTCGACATGAGCGTCTGAGGAATAGGACACAGCCTGTTTTCACTTTCTTGCATTAACAAAATTGCAATAGGTACATTTGGAGAAAATGGAAATGCCAACACTTGTACGCCTTCTTTAGAGATTCCTATGAAACCATGCAGTAACGTCGCTCCGAGAAAACTCGGTGGAAAAAGATATTTTTGCATTTTATTTTGGTTTATAATTGTTGTTGAATTAAATTTAACATAAGTGAGTTGAAAATTGATTACTTTTAGAACGGTGCAGGCATTAACACTTCGAGCTGATACTAAATACGAGCCCAGTAATAAAATTTGACTAAACACCAAAGTTCCCTATCTCATTCATGACTTTTGATCTACTTCTAGTTGGAACAGAATTATATTCATTTGAAAAAATCCATTAACGAGCAGAGATCGTGAAACATGCTAATTTTGTTGGAAATACACTGTGTGTCAAATTATTACCGAGGTATAATTTTATCAATTGTGAAATTAGGCTTAGGATGTACCTGAAATTTTCTAGATAATGTTGGCACTCCTTACATGTGCATGCAAAAATCGTACAGATACAAGTAATATAAATAAAAATCGTACAGAGACAAGTAATATAAATAAGCTGACGTCATATTTTCTTAAACCACAGTTTTTTTATACGTGATGAATTGATAACGAAGTGCTGTAATTTGAGTTTAATAGGAGATCTTGATCTATGTAGTTTGAACGGTTTTGAAAAAGATATTTAACCTCTGAATTGGCAAAAGATAAAACTACACTGAAAATAGCTAAAATGATAGCTCAACATCACACAACTGGGAAGAACTTTATGGGAGATCCGATGAAGGTACGTCAGAAGGCTGATCCTAAGACTCTCTAGCCTAAGAATTAAACGTGAAGCTGTAAAGAGACTTGGATTAACATGGGTAAAAATTTTTAACAACGTTATTTCAACGAATGTATTGAAAATTACTTGGCATTTTCATTTAAAAAACTTTTACGTCATTAAAACCAGCGCCATAGCCTTCCTTGAAAAAAGTCAAGTGGAAAATTAAGGGAAATAGGGAGAAAACATTACCGTAGATTTATCAAAAGTTTTTTCCAAGCGATGCGCATGCTACTCTTCATGGTCCTGACGGATGGAGCAAAGGATGTGTGGTAAATGGACGGAATTGCCATCATCGCTTGAGCCACCAGCGAGGTGGGGCAGCGTTATAATAATGAAGGTACTTCAGTTCGTTTAAGGAAAATACCAGATAACATTAAAGTTTGTTCAAATGCATACAAAGTTTATTTGCGGGAGCACCTGGGATCCTGGTCAAAGGGTAACATTCAGAAGAAACATTTTTGCCCAAGGAAGAGCCCCTAGCATGCAACTCATAAAACTATAGAGTACCGCAAAAACTGGGATTCTGTGGACTTTGAGAGGTGAAGATACCTGCAAAATCCTCTGATTTAAACCCAATAGAAAACCTGCAGAGCATTCTGAAACAACAAGTTAACGCAAAAGGACGTCAATTAAAAGAAGATAAATGAGTTGTGGAAAGCTCTTTTTGACATTTCACAGGAAACTACGAGATGAAATCCTGAAATTAATAAATTCCTTGGATCAACGATTTGTTCAAATCACTTTTAAGAAACTAATTCTCAAAAGACTTTCGCCAATAATTTGGTACACTAAGATCTCCAGCTATTCAAAATGAATGTTGATATTCGGGTGTTGGTATATGATATCTACCGTCGGTTTTCTGGTATAGTATGATATCTGCCGTGGATTTTTTGGTATAGTCTGAAATCTCCCGAAAATTGAAATCAATTATTAAAGATGAAGATTATTAGGTTAAAGATAAATAAAACATTGATTACAAAACATTTGTAAGAAAAAGTTATTCTGTTATTATTTGTATACAAATCTTACATCGTTTAAAAAATCAGTAAGTTGATCCTCGTGTTTTCTTCTCTTGCAAGCATGGTGTTATTTTCTTTTTGAAACAAATGTTTAGGAAAAAAAATTTCAATCTTATGCACTATATACAGCATCGTATCGTAGATTCTTTACAATTATTATTGAAAAAGAAATTCAGAATAAAAAATCCATAGGATAAAGAGGTTTGTGGATATAAAACCGACGTTAGATATCATACCATACCGGCACCGTTATTCGTTACCAGCTTCAAGGAGTATCAAATCATTTCCGAAATATCAAAATTCCTTGAAATTTACATGAAAATTAATCGCTGAGTTTTTGACATAATTGAGAAAATGTTGTCTGGTAAAGAGACTTGGATTAACAAGGGTAAAAATTTCAGCAGCGTTATTTCGACGAATATGTTGAAAATAACTTGATATTGTCACCTAAATACTTCTATGTCTCTAAAACAAGCGCCGATACGCAGTGTATATGCATCAGCATTATTATTTAGGGAGTCTATAATGTCAGCAAGTCCTGGACTCTGTGTACACGATCAACAAGGAGGATTAATTCATTAAACGAAAACCGCGTTGTACTGGGTATTAAAATGAGGGTGAGAAAATAAAATGATTGTGTTCGAAAAAAATAAGTTTGAAACCCCAGTCAGCCGCATAAACGGTGAAAATCGCCAAGCTCGATTTCGAAGTAACCGACAGCAGATTCTAAGAAAATGATGTTAAATCAACATACTTTTGGTTACTCAGCGTACTTAGGATGAGCTGCAAGTTCTTAGGCGCTAACGAGGACAGCCTGTCACTAGATCCTCTGGTCTGAGGAAGGCCGGAACCTGCCACGGCCGTAAACAAGTCCCGAGGCACTCCGTAGGAGGCGCTGCGGACACAATTTTATAGTGCGCCAATCGTAAAACTTCTCCTAGTTCTCTCGAAGTGACTGTGCTCTGCTCTCGCCCTGCTTTTTCAACACCACTTGAGCACGTTTAACCCAACTTGTATGCATAATGTTTCACGAACGAAGACAGGATTGCAGAGAAAATGTGTTACGTTTTACACCAATGCTATACATCGTGAGCAGAAAACAGTCTCTTTTATTATGTACGGATAAAAAATTCCCCCAACGGTTACAGGGTACAAAAGATTATAATGGAGTACATTTCTGCTGTGAACCTATGCGGTTTTGTGCGTGGAATTTGGAGACACTTTGCGAACGTTGGGTGAGGCAGCTCTCACTGATTTATCCTTGCATCATCAGTATGCCGCCTCTCTGCTGCTACCCAAAAACTCATCCTTCCTTTTCCCAAGAAAAGTTCAGATGCAAAGACCAAATTACCGAGCAGTCGATATTTTGTTGTAATTTTAATGTTTATTTAAATTTTCATAAACAACAGAGGTCATACTGTTTTAGGTAGCTCCGCTTCTAATGTCGAAGAGATCTGAATTAAGTCTTAAGCCTCTTTAATCGCAACAAAGGCGTTCCAAAGAAATGAAAGAGGAAAGCATCGTTTAATATACAAGTGTGGCCAATGATTTTAGAGAAAATGAGTTTATCTATTTTCTCGTTAAACTAAGGTTTAGTCTTGCGAAATTTTAATAGGTTGCTTTCGGAAAACATTATACAAGATAAATAAAAACATAAATTGTCCACAAACAATTTTTAATAATCTGCAAAACAAAAAAGTAATTATTCTCAGTATTTGCAATGTTGACCACGCTTCTTCAAAACTGTTTTGATGCGCTTTGGCATGCTGCTTACTAATTTTCAATGATATTATGATCAAAGGACCTCCACTCTTCTTCAATTAAGGTTCCAAGGTTCGTGAAATTAGTTGGCTTCTACTTACTCACTCGACTTTTGATGATCGACCATAAATTTTCGATCGGATTCAGATCAGCCGAATTTCCGGACCAAGGACCCAAAATCTCCACTCCATTGTCATCAAGGAACTTTTTAACCACTCGTGCATTATGACAGGGAGCGACATCATGTTTTTAAACCACCTCTTTGTCGGGAAACTGACCAGCTATCGTTGAAAGGAGATGATATTTTAAGACTTTCAGGTACCAGACCGAATTTACTGCTGTGCACATGTTTTTGGGTAAAATCGTCAGTACCACAGTTCCCTTAACTGGAAAAGCAATCCCAGATGTGAAGAGTGGTAGGATACTTGACCGTTGGAACGACACACTCCTTGTTAAATCTCTCGCCTTTTCTTCGTCGCATGAGGCTTTTCCCGAAGGTAACGAAAAGGGGGGACAGAGATTCATCGGAGAAAATGACTTTGCTCCATTGTTCAGTAGTCCAATGCGGGTACTTCGTGCAAAATTTCAGCCGGTCTTTAATGTTCTTCGCCGTCAAAAAAGGTTTCTTCGCTGCTCTCCTTGAAGCAAGTCCGTTGTCGAAGAGTCGACTTCGAACAGTTTGCGCTGAGGCATGGACGCTATCCCTATCCCATTCTATCGCATCCTCTGAAGTGCGGACAGTCCTTTCCCGTAACGAGTAGCGCACAAAAGCCCATTTCGTGAGGAACCGACGACAATCTTTTCCTGCTAGTGGCTGTCTTCACCACTATTGATTTTGTCTCGTTGAATTGTTTTATCAATCTATAGAGAGTTGACGATGATTCAAGTTGCTTGGCAACGATTTCCTGCTTTGATTGACCACTCTGATGAAAAAAAATGATAATCTTTTAAATTCTTTCCGAAATCACCATGTTTTTGAATCTGGCAAAGAAAATACTTTTTAAAAATCTAAACAAAATAATTAATCAAAACATTTGAAAATATACATGCCACTCACCTTGCAATCGATTTTTTCATCAATTCCAATGCCCGTATCTGCCTTTAAACCAGTACAAATAAGTTTTCCGTAATTTATGAAAAACAAAATTGGTCAATTTTTAAGAACATTTACGTAATTTTTCTTAACCTTGCTTCTAAGTAATTTTGCTACATTATAGGACTGTTGATAATTAGACATAAGTATACTCGTATTCTGAAATAAAGCCCTGAAATGAACGAAAGTTCTTTCTCAAAATCCTTCGCCACACCTGTAGACTTGAGGGAACGGAGAGATCTAAATGGCCAGAATGGCAGTTGGGAATAAATGTGACAATGCATCGGTGCATCGTAAGCTCTTCATTATGAGTGACGCCATACATGCATCTTGCGTGTACTTTTTGCACACTAACATACCCCAGCATTGTTCTTTCCTCTAATTGTTCCGTTACAATAAATTTCTAACTTTCAAAATGGGTCTGTAAAAATGTTTGGAATAGATACTTTGTACTTAGAATATATATAACATAACCGGATAATATAATTAACGTAAGAACGAGTATTTATTATATATACTTCAATAAATCTGAAACATAACAATAAATGTTACAGACAAAGCAAAATATGACGAAAACGGAAAGGGCTTTTTTTAGTGGGTCTTACGTGATAAATGAAGAAATTTAAATCGTCACATCAAATCCCTCTAAATGCAATACAATTTACAATACAGAAGCATCACAAAATATCAGCTTTATGTACCTCGGGTATTCAATTCCTGCGCGAAGCATTAATTTCCCCGTAATATTAGAACATCGAAAAAGAAAGTGCAAAAAAATCATCTTTGTTTTTCTGCTCACATAGGCGCTTATTTATTTTCTCTCTGGCAAAACCATATTTGCGGGTAGTTAAAAAATGCAAGAAACGACAGCGCAATACTTGAGCTTCATTTCGTGCGCTTCTAATATGACACACCGAATAAATATTATTTGATCCCCACCACTGCCATATTTCCTTAACCATAGCAATCCTATTCATGTTACATGCGTCAAGAGTTGAAATTCATGGCTGAATGTCGATGTTTCGGCTACAGACACACCAATGCAAAACCTGTTTCTCTACAGTCGTCGCCCCCTTCCCGTAAATTTTGCTGGAAAAATATTAGCAAACGAGAGGGGAGGGGCGTTTAAATTAGGTGCAACTCGCGAGAGTTGGTGCTTGGTCGCGAGACTTTATACTTTTCTTCCGAACCTCTCGATGAGATTATTTACGTTTTTAAATTTATTGGAATGTATTTTTATATTAGAGCAAAGAAGAGATCTACGACCGGGAATCACTGATCGTTGAATTATGCCAGCAAGGAATTATGTCTGTTGGATGAAATGAGCAGTCGCGTTTAGAGAGTTTCATGTCAGCAGGATCTTGTATAATTTATACTACACTCCTGATCAGAAGTTTAAGACCACTTGAAAATTTAGAAAACTGCCAACTTTTCAGGGGGTAAATAATTAAATGCACTCAACTAGGGAACGGTAATTACTAAAGGTAAAAGGGGCGAAAGAAAAAAAAACAATTGTAACAGTTTATTAAGAAATCAACACTTTTAATGAACAATGACTTTTTCAGTTGATCATAATTATAAGAACAGGGTAAAAAAGTTTAGTTTAAGGGTAATTTCCGGTATTTTAGATTAGTTACAGGTTGGCACTGATAGCGTAAAGGTTTCACCATGCCCAAAGCAAGCAAACTTTCCGAATTTGAACGTGGTCGAATTGTCGAACTGCATAAGCAAGGCTTGTCGCTACGCGCAATCGCAGGTGAGATTCACCGCAGTAAAACTGTAATTTGCAACTTCCTAAAGGACCCAGAGAATTATGGAACAGCAAAATCTAGTGGTAGACCAAAAAAAATTTCACCTGCATTGGGTAGGAAAATAAAACGGGTAGTTTCTCAAGATAGAGGACGGTCTTCCATGCAAATTAAGGCCCTCACGGATGCTGATTGCAGTGCAGTAACGATCAGGCGGCACTTACGACAAAACGGCATGAAGAACAAAAAGCGTCTACAAGGTCCTCGGTTGCTTCAACGTCACAAAGTGGCCCGTTTACAGTTTGCTCGTGAGCATCAAACATGTGACGTTGAGAAGTGGTCTCAAGTTTTGTTTTTTGAAGAGACAAAATTCAATATGGATGGCCCTGATGGCTTCCAACGGTACTGGCATGGTAAAGAAATCCCTCCTGAAATGTTTTCCACGCGCCATAGTGGTGGAGGTTCCGTCCTGGTATGGGGCGCATTTTCCTACAAAGGAACCATGGAGCTTCAGGAGGTGCAGGGTCGTCAAACAGCTGCTGGTTACGTCGGAATACTGCAAAGATCATCTTTGTCAGCAAAGGGTCCTCGTCTGTGTGGTGATGGGTGGATTTTTCAGCAGGATAATGCGGCAGTCCACACCGTCCGCCAGACTACGACTTTCTTTAAAAAAAATGGGGTCACTGCTTTGCGTCATCCAGCATGTTCGCCGGACTTAAACCTAATAGAGTATGTTTGGGGGTGGATGGCGAGAGATGTTTATGGAAATGGTAAACAATTTGCGTCAGTAAACGAAATTCGTGCAGCCATCTTCAGGAGCTGGGACACCATTCCTCGAGCCCTCATGGAAACCCTCGTTTCTAGTATGCCACGAAAAATTTTTGAGGTTAATAACAAGAATGGAGGTAGTACTCATTACTGAGTTCAATGTTTGCTCACCTCAACGTCGTTGAAGAAAGATTTCCTATGATTTTTGCATGGGGTCTTATCATTTCGATCAACTGAAAAAGTAATTATTCATTATAGGGGTTGGGTTCTTAATAAATTGTTACAATTGTTATTTTTTGTCTTTGTCACGGTACGCACATTTGCTTAGGGCGTATGACGTAACGATTGAGGAATTTAAACCTCGATAGTCGAAGTGGAAAGGAAATTAACGAAGGAAAATACACAGGGAGAGAATGGACAGAAAAGGAGGAAAATAAGAATAGTGTGTGTTAGCATGTTGCACCACGAGTTTACTTTAGTTTTACCAGCATGGGACAGTGAAATACAATTGAAAGATTTAAACACATTTTATTAACCGTTGAGCAAGTGAGTTAAAGCACACAAAATAGCTAAACGAAATGATCAAATGGAGCACGAGTGCAATAATGAAACGTATGCATGACATTCCTGACAAAATTCAATGCGACATGGTATTCAAAGAAAAGAAGTGTAATGCTCACCGAGAATAAAGATTATCAATTATTAAGCGTGAGCAAGTGATTAACGGTTGCACAAAATTTAATGCAAATTCTGAATAACATGAGATTACAAAGTAATGAGGACAATGCATGACAGAGTAACACCCTTGCTCACCACAAGGTGCCAGAAAACTTTAGAACAATTCGCATTACGCGCCACTCGGACTCTCGCTTTATAACCGAATGACACATTTCTGCTACGTGTACTACACCACAATACGAAACATAGCTTTATAAATAGCGCGCCATTTCAAAGCCCATTTCCAATGTGCTGTTTTGTATCTAAATTTGCACTTATGATCACTGTTTCAATTTCTCAACACCACAAAACACTCGAACTCCTTTGCAATGTGTCGTCGGCATTTAGCTAGCTTCGCTCCCACTCGGCGCTTGAAGGACGCACGCAGGGTTCTTCGAGCCGTCTCCCCACGGTTCCTGCTTAATCATGGACCAATGTTGGCGACCGGCGGCGCTGCAATCTGAGGCTAAGGCCAGACTGAACACGTTGGCGCTCACGCGTGCGTACACTNTATTTATATTGAGTTTCCCACCTATGGTTCAAATTTGTCCGCACACAAAGAAAAAGCACTATATATCACGTGGTTTTTGGTATTTTGGTAATCTTGGGTTTTATTTCTAGATCTTGGGTTTTTTAGAGCAATGATCTTGGGTTTTGATAAAAGTCTCATTGGCAGCCCTGGTTCAATGGCGGGCACTGCCTGAATAGAAGAGAGTAGCAGCTCCACATCCATCACTCACGGCTGCTCGAGACACACTGAACGCGCCGTGCAGCGTCAAATATTTCTCCCAAGTAATCCTGAATTTTGACAGCGAGATGCAGCGCCTGCACGCTTTGGTCTGCTTGCGCGCGTCCACGTTTAGTGTGGCCGCTCTCAAGGGAATACATGTATTTGATATTGCAGCTACTGCCAGCGTACGCGCGCGTGAGCGCCAACGTGTTCAGTCTGGCCTTAGCCTGAGTTCACAGATTTGAGCGCTGGGTACCGGGAGCAGCTCGACCACTACAGGACTCGTATCTCCCGGCGTTGTTATAGACTTTGAAGCTGTGCGTTTCAATCGGCGTGCTGCCGGTGCTGGAGTTTTCTTGCGAGCTTGGAGTTGACGTAGAATTCTCCATGAATTTTTACGGTTGTGTCGGTGATATGCTGCGCCTGTTCGCTCCATGCTGCTCGTGAAACTTTTGGAAATTTGGAGAGGCTGTCGGTGTGTGATTAGCACAGAAGGAATTTGTGCACTTCGTCGCCTATCGTCTGGTTAGCCTTGATGGTCGTCGATTGTTGGTGGTACTGCTCTCGCTGTCGCAGAGACATGGCAACAGTTGTTTAACGTTGCTCGCCTTCTTGGAAGCTTGCCTTTTTCTGGCCTCCTCGGTGTGTGTTTCCACAGACTGATAAATTCTGAGGCTTTTATTCAAATACACACTCTGTCGGGGTAGGTCGGCAGTAGTACCGGCCCTCTCCGCGCCGACACCTCTCTCGCACCAGTTTTTTCCCAAAAAGACCTCAATTCTTCTTGTCGCACCCTTATATGTCTCTCACTTGGATTCTTCTCGAATGTTCACGAATTTTCGCAGCTGATTGGTGCGTTCTCCGACACACCCACCCGCGTGATCCCTTCTGGAGCGCTCATTGGCTCCGGTGATGCGGCTATTGCTTAGGCCAACCATCGCATCATCTAGCCGAACAATCTATTACCTAGCGAATCGAAATAAAATTATATTACCTAGCAAGACGAAATAAATGTTTCGCTACATCTTTCTCACCTTTTACCTTCAGTAATTACCGATCCCTCGTTGAATGCATTTAATTATTTATCACTAAAAAGTTGGCATTTTTCTAAATTTTCAAGTGGTCTTAAACTTTTGGTCAGGAGTGTATAATAGGAGCCGTGTCTGTCCGTCCATCCGTCTGTCCGTAGTCCGTCTGTCCGTCACACCCACCTGCAGAAAGCGTGTGATTGCGTATCTGTAATACAAGCTTCATCAACTCCACAATTTTTGGTGTATTAATCCATCAGATTCGGAGTTGGAATGAATTTCACGTGTATTTTTATGCAATAAGAGCGTGTGTCATTTGATTAAATTTTGTCGGATATACATGTAATTACACACTTTGGACGGAGAGTGTACACGGCCTCATCAAATCTAGAGAAATTGAATTTTTTTATTTCTTTCAGCCTTTATTTCATTTTGTCTTCTTTCTTATTTCAAATAAAGGGGGTGGACTAGTAATACTTAAAATATCTCCTTGTTGTTCTGCAGTTGAATGGAGCCATGCAACAACGAAATGGTTCCTTTTTTTAGGTCTCTGAAGAATTGATAATAATAATAATAATAAAAGTACTGCAAGTTTGTGGCCTTACTAGGGCTCGAAGTATTCATCTGTTAAATCAGTGCTTGGCGTGGGATGTTTAAAAATAGTCCCTGGCTCGGCAGTTTAAGATGGCTCGCAACGACCGGCTGAAACATGCCTCGGAATTGCATACGTGATATCACAATTGAGTGCATATGGTTCGATGATAATGAGACATTGCAGTAGTTATCATTTCTGTTATTTTTTACGGTTTTACAATCATGATTTTTTTCTGTCACACACCTACATGGACGAGTAGGTACAAACACATACTGAAATGGCTTTTTGCAAGTAAGTGAACGTGCTCATACAGGATGTCCAGGAAAATTGTGTCCACTAATTTCAAATACAGATTTATAATTTTATCATACTGTGATTCCGTGAAATCATTTAAAATAAAAATCAGTAGCTGTTCATTAAACAACATTTCAAAGGGATAAAGTCTAAAAAAAATGTATTGAAATTAAATGATTGCAAGGTATGGTACACACATAATGGCATCATTGCGTAAATTCAGTGAGTACAGCTTTCCTGGACACTTTGTATGTGAGAGTGACACAACGTCATTTATTAAAAACAGCGATTTCTTTTCCTTCAAATGAAAATTTGCATACAGACAAAACTTAACAGGAATTTATTACCTAACATTGTTTATGAATTAAAATTTGCAGAGAAATTTTGCCTAAATTTTTCTCAGGTTCTTTTACTCACGTGGCTTTTTGTTATTTCCGTGTATTGCCCTTCTTGTTTGGGGACTTTCATAAAAATGACATGAGATATTTTTTAACAAAGTTTTCAATATTACCATGTCGGAAATTTGCTCAAATTTAATTCATGTTTCATTAATTAAAGTTCAGTCAAAAATGTAATCAATCGAAATAGTTCCCAGCAATAGTTCTGCGGTACGTAATTGGAAAGACCATCGTCAATCCGTGATAAATTTATCGCAAATCAACATTTGAGATCTTTTTAGTCTGTAAACTCCAACATTAGGGGCTGCTCAAACTAGGGAATTTTGTAAGCCTTCATTTTCTCTTTAGAATTGATATACAAGATGTATTCGATAGACTTTCTCATTCTTCAGTGAATTTTTTGAACAAATAATTTTAATATTCTATTTCAATTTCAAGTAAATTTCCTGACCAGAAAAATTATAATTGATGGAAAAAGGCCTGGTGTACAAAACAGCCAGCAGACGTTGCGATGACATCGCATATGAAGTCACATTTTCAAAAATGCGTTGTAGAACTTTTCAATCATTCTAATTAAGTGTGGATATGCAAGGTTAATTGAGGAAGAGTAGGTTAGTTCTTTTCACCTCAAGTAGAGTGAGTGTGAAAATTATTGGCAACTTAATTTTGGGCTTCCAAATCTTGAAGCAGGGCCTTTATTTTTTATTCGCCTCCGTTTGAGGAATTTCATAAATCATAAATGCAGACGCACAGTCCGTGTGCGTGGAAGTCACATAAATTTCCCTAAAATTTAGAGTCTGTGGTACATCCGTATTCATACGGCAAGACTGGATGATTGCCGAAAAGTCGTGGCTCTGTACATGTAAATAAACATTGTGTATTTATAAAAAAAAATCTATTTCATGAGAAAGAAGAAATAATGGTACTTTTGTCTTCACACGGCATGACTGGGTGACCGCCAATAAGCAGTAGTTTTTTCCGGACCACTATCTATCTTCTTTTATAATTCTAGTAAACAAAATCATCCGTCATTTTTTCAGTTTCTAACGTAAATCGGACCTTAACAACGTTTTTGATGCTTCAAATGACATTCGCATACCAAGAAATGACTTAGGTTAGGATTTTGCGACTTTTTGCGACCTGTAACCTTTCTTGTGATATTTTGTCTGAAGAAGGGAGCGAAGCCTTTCTATTGGGTCTAAAATTCGCTTTTTGATCTCTCCAAATATAAGTGCTTTTCACAGCTGGTGTCTTTTTAGCGTTTATGTGTGTATGTATCTAATGAAAGAATGTACAGAAGATCGGCTGATTCTATAAAGTTTTTGCACATTACTTCGAAACAGGTTGCTGTCTGTAATCCCACTCGTAAATACATGCACATGAATATATGTGTGTGCACTGAACTAGCAACTAGCGTTTGAACTGTGAATACCGCTCTTTTTTTCACTCTCCACTTGTACGTACGTTACTTAAAACGTCATTTGCCGTTTTATTCTAAAGCATTCATATGAAAACTATATTTGTTGTGTGATCACCCACACACTTCTAATGAGATGCTTCTCAACTAATAACCTTTATGTTAAAATATTTAATTAGAAAAAGTAAAGTTTGTAATTTCATGCATGTATCCTAGGATCTATGTACATGTGTGTATGTTTATGTGTGTATGCATGCATTTATGCACATGTATGTGCATTCATAGATTTGCACACAGCAAGTTCTGCAAAATTTGTAATCAAGCGACTCGCATTTGTCCTATAAACACCGTATTTTCTCAATTTTCTCCCTATGTTATTGTCAAACATTTAAATTAGAAATCTCATTTATTTGTTGTGTGAGTTCAGAGCGTGCTCATTTATGCAAGTAACTCACTTTCACACTTTCATTTATTTTTTCCCGCTAGCTTGAAATGTTATTTTTGAATATCTGCCGCATCAAACTATTATTCTAAACAATTTTAATATTATTCCTTGAAATCAAGAAATCCAAAATTTATGTCAATGTACTTGTAAACTGTCATAAATGTTTTCACCTCACAAAGTTCATTATCTTTGTTGCTTCCAGGAATTAACAAACACAATTCAACTTCAATTAACTAGCTATAGGAGACATTTTTACTTTTTTTCTCTCCCTCTTTCTACAAGCATTGAACTGTACGGTCATGGCTCCCATGTTTGTTTATCAATCAAAGACATTTGCATCCATTTAAAAAAATAATGCAACTTTTTCTAATGTGTTAACCTTAAAGGATATTAATATTTTCTTCTGTGATTCGTGTCCTAAAATGATCTTATTTGCCTTGTGTGGTGCAATTTATTATGTAATTTCTTACGCTCTTGAGTATATTATGATTGCCCTATCTTGGTGGTCAATTTCACGCATTTCTCCAATCATGTTGTGCATGTCTTGGTTGCCGTTGTAGAACAATCGTTTTCATATTTCTGACCCAGGTAGACTCTTTTGTGCCACTAATATTAGCATGAAAATATTATAAGTTCGTGGCATGATAAAAAACATTTTCTCCGAGTCACTTGATTGGCATACTAGTTGATACGTAGGAGTGAAAATATAGTTCTGAATGTCAACCTCGTTGCCTTAGACGCAGGATTATTTTAATCCAACCGTTTTACTTTAAAAAATTCCTTATACCGCAAGTCCTTGAGCTCGTATTTCAATGTAAATGTGCTTTATTAAGAGTGTTATCAACAATACAGCGTCACTGAAATTACAGTATGTCTTCTTTTCTAATTGTAGTTACATATATTTTCACATCTAGATTAAGAAACAATAGGAATACATTGCCTCGCAATCATTTATTCCGACTAGTGACATGGGTATAACGATACTCATGAACGTATGTCATCTAAGGTCCTTACTTTAAGAAATTTTAAAAACCAGTGATGTATCATCCTTTGGTACTATCTTTATAGGAAATAAACTGTTTTTCTTATTGTCTATCAAATTTGTGTACGAGCGATCACTTTAAGTACAACAGATTACTTCAACCTCTAGAAAATCTGTGGCCCAATGTAGATCTCATCTTCACCAAGCTTGCAAGAGCCATGATGTATAGTGCTTTGAGATAGACACACTTGCGTTCATAAGAGCATGTGAATTGAGCAGGTTTTTCAAAATTTAGTTTATCCCACCTATTGTAATTGTCATTATTTTATCCGATCCATTGTTTTATTCCATTGTTATTATGGATACATTTGACTGAGAGACAATATACGCTAATGTGCTCTTTTCCTTAAAATATTCTGACTTAGTTTGATAACACATAAAAATATCGATTCAAGTAATAATAATTTAAAATATATGATGCCAGTGACGCTTTAATGGAAAACGCTTTTGTTACCGTGAGCTTACATTGAAATATGAGCTTAGGCTTTGGGATATCAGGGAATAATGTTGAAATTAAAATTGGAGGATGAGAATAATTCTTCGTTTGAGACTATGTAGAAGGTCGAAATGATAGAAGTTCAGAACTAGCCTTTCGTTCTTATGTATCACCAGTATACCAGATATATCTCGGAGAAAATATTTTACCACGCGACAAAATTTTGATAATTCTAGAAAATTCTTTTTTCCTACATAAATAATTTTGGTTCAAAAGAATTCACGGGAGTCAGAAACAAGAGGGTTGTTACACAATGCTAACCAAAACATTTTGCAACACGAATGGAGCAATTCGTGGAGCTTCCACCTAGATAATGCGGTCATAATATATATTTCCAGGAGGCGGAAATGAGAAATTGTCACACGAGGCTAAAAAATATCATACAACACGAATGAATTATTGTAAGAACATTTAATCTGTTGAGCTCGTATCTCAATGCTAATTTTAGTAGACTGATGGTTGAATTGGCCCTGTAATTTTTGTTGATCACCGTCAAATGATTGCGCGTGTCAGAAATACGCCAAAAATATTCTGCAGGAAAATATTGATTCTAAGTGACTTTCTAAATCGATGACAGCTGCCGAGAGTCCGTGATTATGATCGAGGAAACCTGAAAATTGAATGAGCTTCGAAAACTTTGAAGATCTCGAGGATTTGCAATTTAAGTCAAAGTTTCAGTGCATCCTTCGCTAACAAGTTGATAGGTAAAAGAGAAAATCTGGCTTTTAGAGTAAAAATAAAAGTTACCAGGTTAGTAATTTATCATCAGCTACCATACGTAAGTATATGCATAATACGTCTGAAAATACAAAAGATCTCATCACATATGCATAGTATCAAAATTTAATTAGCCATAAAACAATACTAAAATTTTTTGAGCTATCAAAAAAATTTATTATGCAGAGTAATGAGAGCAAATTTTTCATAATTGCTCCTTCAGGATGCACTGCAGCATAGTTATGGCTGAGACGCAAAATGACTAGCTATTTCGGTCTTAAATTGTTTCATTTTTTGAGGGATTTTCATACTCTATAAGTGTGTTCTACAGTATGACACTAGATATTAACAGAGCTTTTGCCCCAAGACATAAGAATGACAATTTTCCAAGACAAAATTTACTTTATTTTATTTTCGGTTCATTGCAGTGGCACAAAGGGATCATAAAGTATTAGAATTGCTCTGAGGGAGGTATAAAAAGGAGAATACAAATTTGGGTTCGTGAGAGAAGAACTTTTTTAATAGGGACCCAACCAAGTTTAGTTAAATGGGAGGATGCTCGATCGCTTTTCTTAAATGAAACTTCACACACCACCTTCGCTTTAAAATTCCTGCATTTTGTAAATCTTCTTAAAGATTTTGAAGAATACTTTCAAAGACTAGACTACTATTGTCAAAACACAATAGCACTTATGATTGAAAGACTAATAATCTAGAATTTTGGTAATGTGTTTTTTATGCAATGAAAAATCGCTTGGATTTCTTAAATTCTACGGCACATTATCTCTACGTGAGATTTGAAGGACATGTTTTGACCGAACCCAATACCTAAATATTTTACTTTTTTAAATGTTCAGTTTTATCATTTCCTTCCATCAGAGTAGAGTCAGTTTTGATAATTTTTTAATTGCTGCTTTGGTTCCATAAATTGTGTATTGTGTTTTATTTGCATTAAGCCTAAGTTCCTTTTGGGTCATCCCATAATTTGAGGGTATTTAAGACGCTTTCAGCTCTTATTTCCGTCATCGTTTATTTTTCAGAACTTAATGCAATTTGAACATCATCTGCAAACGTAGAAATTCGTGAGTTAGATGGTATGAGATGGAGATCATTAATGAAAACTGAAAAAGTAGAGGACCAAGGATAGATCCTTAAGGAACTTCAAAATTGTTCTGAATGAATGGGGACAATTTGCTCTCTATGCGTACTGCGTGTGATCTATTCGATAGGTAATTTTCGAACCACTGCGTGTCTACTCTCAAGTTCGACATTTTCCGTAAAATTCACCCATGTTCAACGCTGCCAAACGCTTTGGAAAAGTCGAGGAGCAGCAAAAGTGCTATCATATTTTAAAGAATGTCACAAAATTTTTTTTGGATGTTATGCAGAGTATTTTGAGAACTAGTTTCCCTCCCAAGAACAAATTGATTTCGATGAAGAACTTTGATTCACTCTATGAGATGCAAGTTTATTTGAAATTACTTTCTTTAATATCTTACAAAACATTGGCCAAAGACATATGGGCTTGTAGTTTGATATATGCAATGTCACCAGTTGTGTGCAATGTTTTAATTATGAAGTGTTTCTTTTGATCGGGAAGCTTCTTGGTTACCTTTGATTTTTTAATTATCAACCAAATGATTAGTGCTGTAATGGGGAAACTATCTTTAATATTTCAAAGGCTAATACTATCGCCAACTACCTTTGGGTTTTTCAGTGGTTCACGCGGTCTTCATTTGACTCTGGGATCTGCGAGTGAAGGAAGGCGCAGGCTTACAACTGAAGGTTGACTTCGATTTGTTTCAGAGAATTCATCGAAGACTTTTGCTCCTACGTCCGAAAGGAAAGTGTTTGAATCAGTGGCTGATACCAAAGTTTTTTCAAAGTTACTTCTGCGAGTAATGAGAGCAAGGATTTCGTAATTGATTTTTCAGAATGCACTGCAGCATAGCGCATACTGATTTGGCCTTGCAGTGGCCGAGTGTACAGAGCGCTTGCGTTCTGCGCTTCCTGCACAGGTTCGAGCCCTGTGCGCAGCAGTTGGCGTGAAAAACGCTGACGCGGCAAATCAGGGTCGTTGCCTGCAGTGTGGTCACTGTCCTCAAGGAATGTCACCTGGGCACTAAACGAGAGGAAAATAAGGCCTCAAAGCTCGAGCGTGACTAGGGGCCTGGGGAACCCTTATCATGTACATTCCCTGTAAGAGTATCATGTCAATGATACTCAGCCACTCTCTACTAAAAAAGAGAAAAAGGCTTGGTATATACCTAGATACCTATACCTATAATATACTTCTGCAATCTGCATTTTTTTATTAGGCTACCTCACTAATGATTTCCAATGTTTGTTTTGCATTGTTTTCTTGCTGTTAATAGTTCTTGGTGATAGTGAGTTAGTTTTGCTTCTGTGATTTTCTTTCGGATAATCTGTACATGTTATTTGCATCTCGCATCTGCTTCGTAGTGTGCTACTAAATCATTTTTTTGCATTCACACAAGTAAGTTTTTTCTGCTTAGCTTTTTAATTTTTTCTATTCTCCAAACAGCACCTTTTTGCTTAGTTTTTGGTAATGTAGAGGGCGCTGTCCTTTCCAGCTACTGCAAAATTTTTATTGAAAATTGAAACTTGGATATTAACATCGCCAGATTGACTATGCTTTAAAACTCGGCTGATCTGTTTTGTAGTTTTCATGAAATAATTCTGGTGGGCAATAATTTTTCAAACGCTGTCATGTAATCATACTTCCGTTTCACTTTCGCGATAATTAGTTTGTGTTCTATAGAGTGACGATCTTGAACTAAGGGTGATATTTCTGTTCTGAGTACTGCAGCAGGGTTATTTGTGATAGTCAGATCGAGAAGAGTTCTAGAGACCAGTCCTCCTCACAGTAACATGAGAGATCACGCCATAGCTCTGATCGCCCTGTGAAGTAGACCGATTTCAAAATTATAGTTCAGAGCTACCCTAGCAATTCAAAATTGTCTAAAAGTATTTAAATTCACCTAAGAAAATCAACTGTCAATAGTCGATTATTTCCATAGCTTATTCTGTTAGGAATATTAGTTTTGTTCTTGGCATTTTTGGCAAACTGCAATATCTTCATTTTAATCGAATTTCATTACTATTACCTGTTCATTTAACGTGCAATAAATGCATCATTATTCACTGTTTATTCTATTGATTGCCAATGTTATACTTTAAAGCTTTTGTGATCAAGTTTTTGTAAGGACATCTAAATTTGTCTCTTTTTCCTGCATTTATCTTGTGTTTTTCATTACACTGCGCTTCCTAAAACATGAACTCCAGGAATCAATTTCGGGAAATCCTCAACAACGACAAAAACATCACATTCCTTAACTGGCGGTAAATCTACATTTTAAAATGAACCAAATTAAGATGGCAGCAAAAAACATCTCCTCCTACAAAATATATTTTTCTTAAATTAGAGCTTTCGAATGAGGTCACACTCATTTTAAGTATTTGAAAAAATCAGGAATGAAATGATCGTATTGTTTCCACAATTCGTGAAATTTACACGAATTATCAATTGATAGGCAGAGAAA
Source organism: Platorchestia sp. MABIK (assembly GCA_014220935.1). Taxonomy (NCBI): domain Eukaryota; kingdom Metazoa; phylum Arthropoda; class Malacostraca; order Amphipoda; family Talitridae; genus Platorchestia; species Platorchestia sp. MABIK. Next base: position 11,670 of record JACJUY010005975.1, on the reverse strand, counting down.
AGATTAGTTGTGATCAGCTAACCTAACATTTCCAGAGGTGTCGAACATTAAACATCGTTCAGAGCAAATATATGTCCATGAATTAAAATACTTTCTAAGATTGTGGAATTATCGGAGGTAGAAGCGGCTAGAATTTTAAAATTTTGACACAAGGTGGGATGGTTTGAACTTACAGCATTGTCGTAAATTTTGCTATTAGAGGTGGATGCTCGAGGAAAACCAGCACGAAGAGAGATTCCCTTGAGCTCTTCTAGACGATGATGCATGCTCGAATTCTCCGGACATTTTAGGTTAGCAAATCCCAACTAATCCCTACTTTGCCTAAATGTTTTATTATTCGCGTAAATTTGAAGGAAATTGTATACATTGTGATCGTGTCCTTCTAGAATTTTTAATCTGGCACTGAAAAGTAGTTTCATTAGTTTCACGTCGTTTCATTTGGAAGCTCTAATTTTTGCTAAAAATGTTTATTGGAAGAGGCGTTTCTAATTGCCATTCTCTATTCCATCTATTGTTAAACAGTAATAAAGTTACATGGACACCAATAAAATCCTTTTGTTTGAAACCCCCTTTCACAAATTTAGAAATACTTTTCTATGATTTTCAAGGTATGAGCCAATTTATGAATAAATTTAGGCTGATTTTGACGTTCGCCTTGAGGGGCTTTAGCGCGCCAATGAAGGTTTTTGATTGAGAATTTAAGACGGAGCATCCATCCTATTTTCTACAATTAAAAGTAAAATAATCTATGATATGATCTTAATATTTGCTCATTAGAATGATGAAAATACTATATAACCACGATTGAAAAACAAAACAATTATAAAGAAAACGTATTGATTATGTACTCGTACATTCTCATGATAGCCCTAGGTGGTCTTTTTCTTTTGATTTTCAATGATAGTCGTCATGAATTGGCTTTAATTAGATGGAGTTGGTTTGAAGATATCCAAATAAGTTTCTACACGCAGGCTTAGCGCTCAACACCAGTCCACTCAGCGCGCTTTAGAATATGTACATTTCTATGCATGAAAAAATAAGTAGACATAAAGAAGATGTCAAAGAAGTTGAACTCATATACCCAACGGCTGTTTTTTGCATTAGTGACTTGGTGAACTCATAACTTCGTTATCCATGGCATTTTAACATATTGACTGCGAAATGACCCACCTGTAGGTCGTGCTTAAGTTTTTCCTGCTGCGAAATGACCCATCGATGGGTCGCTTGAAAAAGTTTTAACAACCTTTTCAAATTCAAAAAACAACTTTTGAATTCAGATTTGAGTTGAATACTGAACATTAGTTTAACCCATACCAGTCAATGTGTTAAATTTCTTCACTTCGAAAATCTTTTCACTCTCCATCTAATGAATTCTCGCTTTTTTCCTTTAAAGAATCTCAAACGTTCAATCGAGAGAATCCTCGATTTCTTTGCCTCAAAAAATCCCCATTCGCTTCAGCTTGCGCAATTCCCATGCTCTTCGTCGGGAAAATTCCCTTTCACGATCCCCGCCGAGCAATTTCTGCACGGACTTTAGTGGAAAATGCAGCAGGCTGCGTTATCCCTGCTCTCCTCACCAGGAAACAACACTGCTGCAGTTTCGAGATTCAGCCTGTTCCCATCGCTATCAATGCGAGAACTTAATTGTAAAGCTACAAAAATTGCATCTCAGAGCAGAAAGACCGACGCAAGTGGGAGTGAATGCTACAAGATCTTTGTGCTCCTCGGTGAGGCTTTGCATTAGCGATGCTCTATGTTATTTTCACTCCTGCGTAAATGCATGAAAGGTTACAATTTTATGAGGAATTTCCCTTGATATCTGACACTGTTAACATTACTGACAATATACATTACATGGCTGGAAGCCTTTCATCTCACCAGCGCGGAACAAAGCGAAGTAGATAATTGTCTTAGAAGCCTACGTCCGTCTCTCGAATTTTCTGGCAATTTAGTTAGCGTACTGCAGTCATAAAAGATTTAGAAGCGAACGTTCTGCCTCATGTTTTAGTGCTTAATGTAGCGATATTTTGCGCGCATAGATGTGTGGAGATTTGTAATAAAGCTTATATAGATAATGCTGCTGCATATCATATGTATGATACAGCTGCATCAGAGGCGTGCACAATTTAATCTCTTCTGGACGCATTTCGATGATCGTCAACTATAGCTTACCTGTTCACTGAAGCAAATTTTGAAGTTGATTTCTTTCGGTACAATTGCTCAATTGATTATTTGAAAAATAGAAAAGATTTATTAATGAGAAGATAGTCTAGGTTACAGAGCTGATGAAAAAGGTACTAAAGATCTTGTTTAGTTGATTCTGTACAATTTTCAAGCCCATAAAAAATAAAACTCGATTTTGACTGCTTAGGCTCTCTGTTCAGACTAAGCTCAAAGTTCAACGCCCGGTATTGTTAATGTAGTGAGAAAACGTTAGGCTTCCAAATACAAGCGATTCTTAGCGAATGTGAAATAAATGATCTGGCATTTCAAATTTAATAAATCCGATGAAATAATTTTGCAAAAAATCTGAATCTTCCAAGAGTTATTTTGATAGTGTAGGACATAGGCGTAATTTTTAATTTAGAGATCACTTGGTAAGATGAATCGATAATTCAAACCATAAGTGTTTATAGATACAATAGGCGGCGGATATTTCTGACAACATAGGAATGAACATATTTTAACACAATATTAATGTCTACTTGGAGCGAGGTGAAACGAGGACGGGAAAGCACCGCTCCTAAAATAAGTAACGCAAGCACAGCCTTAATCCTGTACCTTACATGCAGCGCCTAAAATAATAAAGCGATAATAAGGCCAAACTCGAGGCGCAAGTGCCAGCGCCATAATTTTCAAGGCAGCCTAGCGAAATAATTACTTAGTTAAGCCCTGCTTTGTTTAGGGCCAAGGCTCACCAAATAAAAGCAGCGCACGGTTCGCTTTCTTTTAATGAAATTGCCGTTTCCAGGCGACCGTGGGCACAAAAATCACCAAATTGCACGCCAAAAATTTGCAGCGCGCTGATCAAGAGCTTCCCTGGTCACATTCCCCACAAGAAATAAAGTTAAATTTTGTTTACCTCAGATACTGAAGAAGCTAAAGAATCTCAATTGAATCTTTGAATTCGCGCAATGATAACACCTACACCTTGTGATCTAAGCTACACAAGGTGTTTCACAAAAACCTCTACCATCTCCTCGAATTGTAATAACTGGCTGAATAATCCTCCGTTTTAAATGTTGTTCTTCTAATCAGATGCAAAAAATTGTTTCCTGGCATAACATCAAGACTGCAAACTGCTTGGCAACAACTTGAAAACTACACCGACAAGAGATAAATATCATCAATAGTTTCACAAATTATTCAGTAGATACGAAAATCTCCGCCGAAGAAATCCTTCAGGGTTGACTATGGCTTCTTTTCATCGCATTTTCAAAAAAGATCTGCATTTTCATCCTCATGAAATAATGACTCAACAGCTTGCTGATGAAAACTTTCATCGACGGTTAACTTCCAGTAATTTGGCTCTCAACAAAGGTGAAGTGTTGTCCCAACGATTGGTTGTGATCGATGAGACGGCTTTCCATTTCAATCAAAAAATAAACAAGCAAAGCAATAAGGTGTATTCACTGAAGAATGACCATTCTGAAAACATTGCATATGACGTTCCCTTCAAAAGGAAAAAGGCTTCTGTATGGGCTTAACTGTGTGGCGACGGTAGGGTAATAAATTCTGTTTTCAATGAGGGTTATCTTAATGGTGCGCAGTGGCTTCAATTCTCACCAGAGGAAATCATTCCACAGCTTCAAAAAACACAGGGTCGAAGATTTATTTCGGTCTGGTGGATGCAGAACGGTACATCGGCGAATTTATTACTCGAGTATTTGCAAATAATGTTCCAGAACCGTGTCATCGGAGTAGGACATAGCCGGATGTGACTGCCCATGTCCCAGATCTCACTGCATGTGATTTATTCTAATGGAGACACCTAAAAAATTTGTCTAAATAATTTCACTGCTGAAAGTAAATGACTTAAGTGAAAAGATTACTACAGAGTTGAATGCTCTCAGCCAAAATCAGCGGGCGATAAGGCGTGCAATAAAAAAGATGAATGAAAAAATTCGAGAATGCACAAGGAAAAATTGGCTCCAAGCTGTAAGTATGATGGATAGAATTTCACTTAAATACCAATGATTTGATAAATTTTTTGTTGTTGAAATATAAATAATAATGCATCGCATTGTTGTTTTCGCATGCATGATACCCAATTAATTCAATTGATTTTATTATAATTTGCGTTTTTTGTTCCAAAAAGAATTATTGGATACCCTCGCGCGTTGTAAAAATCTATCACTAAAGTTTTGTGTTAATAATAAAAGAATTGTCTTAATGTTTTGACAGAAAACAATTTTTTGTAACTAACCCTTTAACTTTACTCTATTTACCTTTGAAAAGTCAATAATTTAATCGTAGCTGCTGCATTTTCATTCCCTTTTAAAGATTGTTTAAAATTAAATTTAGCTGCCATTTCGATGAATTATCCTTTGATAATTATTCTAGCTCAATAGTTTGCATCTAAGTTCATTTCAGGTTGTCGTGGGGCTTAATTCTAAGTCCAACCGATGGGAGATACAAATTTTTGAGCAGGAACGTTATCAGGCTGGAACGCTAAATATTTCCTAATTGAAAGAGTTCGCTCATCCAACCATGGTAGTAGATAATCAATCGTTGTGAAATTGACATAGGACTTTGAATTGATTTTCGCGCCTTGTGGTGCTCGATACGGTAGTGCAACATTATATTTTTGCACTCCGGTCCAAAACATCACTTCACCGCCTCCTTGGCAGCGGAGGCACGCGGCCACTTTGTGGTACGCGGCTGATGGCAATCCATCAACACTTTTTAGCTTATTTTGACTTTTTTCTTGCGTGACTGAATAAAAACAGAATCTTTTATGAGTGAAATCTCAACCAGAGGCTTTAACATTTTGCATCGAGTATGAAAAGGACGTTTAAAATAATTTTCCTACCATAAAATTAGGCATTGTGTCCGTTAATTCAGGAAAAAGTTGGCTATTTTTTCCGCTACAAGGACGTGATTCCTAAACGGATGCGGGCATCCATTGTGTATAAGTTTAGTTGTGTACAGTGTACATCTGGATATGTTGCCATGATGACTTTGCCATTCTACAACATATATTAAGATAGCCCATTCCCAACACCGTGGAATCACAACTGTAGTGGAAGACCTTTCACCCGACCGCCTCACTCGCTATCTGCCTCACAGCGAACAGAGTGTTGTGGCCGCGTAGCAGAAGACACTTTTCTTATTTTATGCAATGCTTCAAACGATTTAGACTTACGCGTTTTAGAATCTCTTCACACTTCCAAAGGATAACCGGTCCTCAATACTACAAATAGTTCATATCCTTCGTAAATTTCTGAGTAGATTTTAATGTGTCCTTGTATACTTCTCAGTTGTTTTATACATAGACTTTTTAAATTTGTAACAAATACATATGATTTCAATGCCTAACCCATTTTCGTCAAGTTCCTGGTGATCATTCGCTTAAAAATGTAAATTTATTTAAGGTATGACTAATTTCAAATTTTTTCACCACTCTCATGCAATGTGCTTTCTCTCGCTTTACACCAGATATTCAACTGTAAACAAAATTTGTATAAATAACGTGGAGTTTTAGTGATATGACTTTCACTGATGTATAAATGTTCCATAAACTGGGCCAGAAATCGATTTAGCAACCTGTGAATATAAAAAGGGATTTTCACCCATTTTTTATAGAAATCAAGAGCCGCTAACTCTAGGTTTGTGCGCTGTACATCGTTTATTGGATTCTGAGATCCTCCCTATCACGAGTAACTTGCTCGAAGTTGAGGCATCTAGCCTAAATTATGAACTTCAAGATTTCTCGAATATTAATCCCTGACAGTAAAAGCTCTAATTGAAATATGTTGACTTATTTTACACAATTCTCACCCATGAAACCGTTTTTATCATGTTCTATTTCGTCGGAATAATAAGCTTTTTTTAATCCATATACACAGGTTGCAAATATTTGCAGGGAAGATTCTTTTCTTAGTAATGCATCATTAAAGTACACGCATACTCGATCGTATTGCATAGTGAGCACTAACAGTATTAGATGTACGGAATACGAAGACATATTACACCTTTTACACCCCGTAAGCCAAAGTGAGTCTCAACTACTAGAGCAATGAATGCCTCCCCCATGCACTGTCTATCTTCGTGTGCAAGGAGGAAAACTCTTTCACGACCTCTTCAAATATGAAACAATCTCCTTGAACTTTGTCTAAACAGTTTTATTGGAAAAATTAAAGGAGACCTGCTGCCGAACATCGGGTCCCGAATGATTGGCGCCTCCATTCTCGAGTGTGAATGCGAGATGTCAAAGTGCATCCCAGCCAGGGCGGCAAGGGCCTCCGAGCTGCTCGTCTCAAAGGCGCAGGCAAGCGAAGGAAATAACGTGGGCCTTTGTCAGGAGCTGGTCAGCCTTCGGCGGTGCACACTTGCAGGCCGGATATTTGGCCGGGCTCTTGGTGGATGGTGGTGCTATCGGGGAGTGGATATTTTACCGGGCTGTTGGTGGATGATGGTTTTATTGTTCGGTGGATGTTTCGCCGAGCTCTTGGTGGATGGTGGGGCCATCGGGGAGAGGATATTTTGCCGAGCTGTTGGTGAATGATGGTTTTATTGTTCGGTGGATGTTTGGCCGAACTGTTGGTGGATGGTGGTTATATCTTTGAGTGGATATTTTGTCGAGCTGTTAATGAATGATTGTTTTATTGTTGAGTGGAGATTAGGCCGGGCTGTTGGTGGATGGTGGTAATATCTTTGAGTGGATATTTGGCCGAGCTGTTGGTGGATGATGGTTGCATTGTTGAGCAATATTTGGCTGAAAGGTTGTATTGTTGTGTGTATATTTGATTCAGTGGATGGTGAATTATGGGTGTATTATTGTTTGGATATTTGGCTGAGTGGATGCTGGATGATGATTAAATTGTTATGTGGCTATGTAGCTGAGCGGCTGGTGGATGATAGTCAAATTTGTGAAAATATATTTTATGTTGGCTTGACGTTTGACTGCATAAACATATATTATTTCATATTGAAAAAAAAATGGAATTGACGTAAAGGAAAGAGCGAATTCTTTTTTTTTATGCTGACCACATTTAGCGTATCACCAGTGTAGGAGTAAAAAGAAATACCACTCTGAATTTCAACAGTATGCCACAACACGGGCACAAATATTGAAAGAAAGATATTGGTCTAGCATGGCCTGCCTGTTGCTACAAAGACCTAGCCACTTATTCTCTACTTGAAACTTCATAACACACGAAGGTGTCATCTCGACGTCGCCCACTCTTGTTAACTACGAAGCTGAACCAGGGGCTGGAAATAGCGCCAACCTGAGCCCTTGATAAGTCTCATTGATTCATACGTTCATTTAAGTTCTTCCCTAGCAGCATTTCCAACCCTTTGAAAAGTCACAAATCTCACCATGAGATCATCATTTTCTCCCTCATCATGCGTTTCCTAATGGCAGTCGAGCTTTGAGGGGCCCTTCATAAGTCAATTTCGCCGTATCGTGTGATGCCTCTGACATTTCATAAAGAAACCAGAGTATTTGGAGAAAGATTTCCAGCAAGCCACGTGCAAATTCAATACGGCGAATTCAATACGGTTTTCGGCCTTATGACGAAAGCCACCAAACAAGTTTCCCGGTTCAACATTTCAGCTTAAGATGGTTTGTGAGAAGTATTCTTTTGAAGTAATTTCAGTCTGAATTCCTTATCTTTTCTTGAAAATTTCGGCCCCGCCGACCCTCGATCTGGTAGGCACTGAAACTCAAAAGAGTTGCATAGTTACAAGGCAAGTTTCGTAACTAGGATACCGCCCAGCAATAATTGCCCGGACCGCTCACAGAATATATGCTAAATCTAAAAGCCGGTTCAGACGCTGGAGCATAGTGCCCGACTCGCAGTCTAAATGGTCACGTTCTCTGTTGAGAATTGGGAGCAACGTCTAAAATGTGACAAGACTTAGTTATTTCCTGCGCACACAACTGTTCGACAAAATTTGAGAATGCAGTGAATTAATTCTTTGACTACAACAAAATTAATGTCACCCGTTGGGCAGGTTGCAGATGCAACTAATTTTTCGGGAAATAAATTATTTGTAGCAGATGATAGAAGCACTACAGAGTGTTAGAGTATTGAGTTTTGTCCAATGTTATTGCAAAAAGCAGGGTGTTTACTTCATTACCTCTGTGTTATAACTCAACAGTGTGAACGGTGGCAAGAAAGCAAGCAGCTCAAAAAGATTGTTAGAGTTTTATAAGTATACTAGGTCTCTCGAGATCCGTTAGATAATGCTATTTATAAGACTAATTTTAGCAAAATATTCTCGGTAAAATGCGTATTTCTTATAAATCGTATTCACAATACAAACATGTGGGAATTTAAAATTTTCCCATTTATTACAGAGAGGCGAGAATGGATGTTGACAACCATACAAGCAAACGATCAAGCAAGAAACCGAACATGAATGTTAGAGTCTTATACGCTTGTACAATTGTACATACATTAATTAATTCCAAATCGAGATTGACTTGATTCAATTGAGAAACAATTTCCCTTTACTGTATTCAAAAAGTTTGGGCAATTTAATCATTTGAAATATAAAAAAAAACCCACTACGGTAATTTTTATCGCGTGCTCCGTTAAATTAGTCGTATAGAACTTTTGAGCTAGCGCAAAACTCGAAAATTTCATAGATATGATTTATGGATCAGCTTTTCAGTATAGCTTTCAAGTTTCGTCAGATATTGCTTTAGCAGTTAATGCCGGAAGTTTCTTCGAAACTCTTCAGTAGGTGGCGGTCGAGTAATGAAAGCTGACAGCAGTCGTATTTTGTACACAGCATCCCGACACTTACCCAGGCCATAACTTCCCCTCAAAATTTCTGCAAAGTGTTCTGATCAGTTACAACGCTCGCGTTGAACTATTAGGTGAACTAGTGACATGGGTATTTCGATACTCATGTGTGTGTATCAACTAAGGATCCATACAGTAAGATATTCTAAAAACCATTGATGAGCTTTTTGTTTCATCTTTATTGAAAATAAACTGTTTTTCTTTTCCTTGACGTACGTGTCGAGCGGTGTTGTCGAACATAATGTCTAATCATCTCATGAAATCCAATCCTGATCGACACAATTTATGATCTCAGCTCATCGTAGCTGACTTTCCGTAGGTGGGTTTAAAAAAGACTTTTAAAATATGTGAGAAAAAAAAAATTTATTTGTTGAATGGTAATGCATAAAATAATACGTTTTTCAAAAGAGGGAAATGAGAGAGAAATGGATGTGAGGAAAGGCGAGAAAGCCAAAATAAAATAGAACGAAGCAAACGTGAGCAAATCCTTGACAAAGAAAAAGAACAGCAGAAAAACAAAAATAAAAAGGAGGAGAAAAAGCTTAATAAAATGTGAGGAGAGAAAGAGGTATTGAAAATATCGCCACAAAATAAGAAGGAAGAGGACTGACTACTACAGGGAACACATTACCTGATTGCTGCGGAAGCTCAGCGTTACAGCCTCTGAGTGTTTGTTACGGCAGCTACTCACACAGCATTGTTCATTCCTATTGAGGATATATGATTTGAAAGAAATCACGTTTTATTTTTTTGAGAATATTCGAAGTCCGAGAATGGTTTAGGATGGGAAAAATGACCTAAATAGATATAATTGAATATATATATATAATTTAAATAAAATCAATTGAATAGAATTACTAAATTAAATGTAATTGAAAATAAACAACTGAATGCCCATAATATATATGCATGTATATATATATATATAAATAGAGAAAACTAGCGCAACAAGAAGTACTCGTATATGAGATAAGAATTCCTTAACGACACTTTTGCAACGGTAGTTACTGCATATAACCGTAGATTCATGGAGGTTCCCCATCACATCCTAACAGAAGCCCTAACGCTTCTAATAGCAAACAAATTAGAGCAAGTAAGCACTAAAGAATAAAATTCGGCTGCGGTGGCCGTAAGAAGTGTGGAGAATTCACTGCAACAGACAAATAAAGATGTATGAAAAATTAAAATGAGAATGTATTTCCTCAAATCCTGCTTCGTAATTCGTAAACTTTGATCTGTGCTATTGCTAGCGATCGTACTTCGACGCACTTGTTTGCTCGCATCTTGACGTAAATTTTCTGTGAGCCAGCAGCAGCTCACGTCCTTTGCTTGATAAATTACTTGCTGCTGCACAGCAGATTTTATGTTGCTGGGGTGTTTGCGATCATACCCAACACAAAAACTGGTTTTATAGAAGCAGTTCAGAGCAGTTTCGACGTTTCATAGACGAATGCGACTGCGATGAATAAAAGAATTTAAAAATTGATTTGAGATGAGCAGCAAATATCTTGAGACAGCAAGTCATGAGCAATTCATCTATTTACATGTCTAGTTTCCCTGGGTTACCGCAGGAAAACTATGAGTTCCATCTTCAAATTAAGCTCAATATTTTGGCACTTGCGTGCTCCATGGTTTAACCTAAACAAATTTTTTCAAAATAATGCTAGTCGTCGCTCATTTGTAGGGGCTTGTACCCTGTTGAAGTTCAATGTAATTTTATACCGCTAGTCTGCAAGTGTGTCTGAAATAAGCGCACAAGACCCTCACGATACAAGGAAGTTACGTCGTCAAAAAGAAGAGCGCTTCGCAGAGCGACCTGTACTCCTGTTTCTCCACAAGAGCATCTCGCATCTCCGTGTCCGGCGCTTCTCGTAAACGCTCGCGGTGAAAATTGGGTTCGCCTTGAAAATTTCCGTAAAAAAGGCAGAATACCGCTAAAATATGCCAGAAAAATATCAGTGATATTTGACACGTTGCGCACAAAACACTTGCTCTTGTATAGTCAGAGTAGAGGTTGTGTACGCAAAGTAGGGCACTCATTCATGTGGTAAAATTTTAAAACTTGAGGCTCCATGCTTACGAAATAAAACAAGATACATGATAGACACGAAAGCTGACGTACTGCAGCTTGCTCCGATGTACTTAGTGCAGTCGAGTACGCGCGCATTTACTTTTCCGTTAATGTCGTCACGAGCTTTAGAGCTTTCGTCACTTTTTTGTTACTTCAGACCGTTCATTTACCATGGAGATAACGCCCTCACATTTGAGTTTTGTTTGCTGTTAGATGAAAGAGTATTTCTTGCGTTAGACATTGGACATGTGTGGATAATATAATGTGTGGATAATAATATAATACTCTCCAGGAAATTTTATCATCTAAAATCTAATGAGTACATTTCTATGCAAGTAAATGAGGATGAAGAGAAACTAATATAAAGAGAATAAAACACATTATATTATGTAAACATTATTAGCTAAATTTTTACGCATTACGCATCCGATGAGGGATGGTATAGTGGTGAGGGATGGTATACTGGTGAGGGATGGTATACTGGTGAGGGATGGTATACTGGTGAGGGATGGTATACTGGTGAGGGATGGTATACTGGTGAGGGATGGTATACTGGTGAGGGATGGTATACTGGTGAGGGATGGTATGGTGGTGAGGGATGGTATGCTGGTGAGGGATGGT